>CABHPH010157802.1:24307-53876 GCA_902168325.1 Peromyscus nudipes
CCTGACAACCATGTCCCTGGCAGAGTTCACAGCGCTGTGTTTTAGGGTTCTGTACTCCCGACAACCACGTCCCTGGCAGAGTTCACAGCGCTGTGTTTTAGGGCTGCCGTACCTCTGTAAGTGCCTGAGTCTGGCTCACCTGTTCTGATTCCACACTGGCTTCTTTTAGTTTATTCTCTGTTGCTTCTTTACATCTCTTCAGTTGTCTGATAGTTACTTCCAATTCCTGAAAATGTGATAGATTTTAATAAACTTCCAATGTGCCATATAGAACCAAAATGCTTCAAATTTATAATATGGCAACTAGATCATGAAAACAAGACAGGACACTTTTGAAGTTCTATTTCGCATTTTAATACAATTTAATCTATAGTGTATCCAAAGAGTTTGATTTTGGTTTATGGACTCTGCCAAGAGAAATTAATTTAATGTCTCTGCTCTAGCTCTTTTGTAAAAGCAAACTGAGAATGAAGATTATTTTCCATATTTCAAACTACCATGATTTCAGTATGAAATGTCCTTCAAAAGGCTCATGGCTGAATGCTTAATCTTCAGTTGGTGGGTTTATTTTGGAAACTCTAGGAAGTGGGGCTAGCTTGTTCCTGGGGGTATTTGAAGGATATACCCAGCCCAGTCCTGTGCACCATGATGTGGGCAGTCTCCTTCTATACATGCTTCTATTCTCATGCTGTCCAGCCTCACCTGGGGTCCGGAAGCAACAGAGCCAGGGTCTACAGACTAAAATCTATGACCTTTGACCTGAACTCCTTTAAGTTGTTTGTGTCCGGTGTTCTCTTCACTACAGTGAGGAAAGTAATGAATGTATCATTCTTAACATGGATCTTAGTGCTTCACTGCTGTGAAAAGACACCATGACCACCGCAACTCTTATAAAGGAAAATATTTAATTGGTGCTGGCTTACAGTTTCAGATAGTCCATTATCATCACATCAGGGAAACATGGCGCATGCAGGCAGGTATGGTGTTGGAGGAGGAGTTGAGAGTTCTACATCTTGATTCACAGGCAGCATGGAGTGAACTGACTTGAGCTTCTGAGACCTCAAAGCCTATCCCCACAGTGACACACTTCCCCCAACAGGGCCCAGCCTACTCCAACCAGGTCACACCTCTTAATAGTGCCATTTCCTATGGGCCAATATTCAAACACATGAGTCTATGGGGTGTGGGGCCATACCTATTCAACCACCAGTTTTTTATTTTTTTCATAGTCTAGGCAACTCTAAGTGCCATTTCACCGGATTTAGGCACATATACTTGCTAGTAACTGCTGACAGGAACCTTAAGAAGTCTTTACCTCACACCGATTTTCTAGTTCCTGCCTCATTTTCCGCTCGGCCACTAGTCTCAGCTCCTGCTGTTTATTCCGTGCCGAGGTTTCACACTGGCTCTTAGCTAACCGCTCCATCTCTTTCTGCAGGGCATTCATTTCAGAAACAAATCTCTGGATACTCAATGACTGGTGGGGAACAAGAAGGGACGCACGGTGAAACCAAGTTAGAATCTCACATGACCAGTAAACAGTTTGTGGAAACCACACTTTACCTGTTCGTAGTTCTTTTTCTGATATTGGTCCTTAATTATCTCCATTTGCCTCAATTCTTTTTCTATTTGCTGAAAGTAAATGTTCAAATAACATAAAAAACAAAAGTAATGGCCAGTAGACTAACTTGGGCTTTTAGCTGACTGAATTCTAAGTTTTCAGTTTCTGCTGGGCTCTATTTCCTATCTAGCCCACTGACCCCAAAAGAGTCAGGATGGGCAGTCTTCTATACACATTGTGTACATGAGGACTGCCCACCTTGGAAAAGATGGATGGAGACAGACATGCTACCGAAGCACAATGAGACCCACATGTACACAGCAGTGTCTCCAGCAAAGCAGAGAGGATCCCACAGAGGTAACCTGCCCACTTCCCAGAGAACACACGCTGTTGACGGGGCTCTGAAATAACGTCCCGGATCCCGCAGCATCGGACCCTCCCAACCCGCTTTAGCAGCAAGGAGAGGGCTGGGCTTCTCAGACAACCTTCATCCTCTCCAGATTCTGTACATTGTTTGCCTTGGCCGACAAGTGCAGCTTTATCTGGGCCTTCTGATTCTTTAGTCTCTCCTTGTTATTGTTCACCACTTTCTCCAGCTCTGTCAGCTTCTGTCGTAGCTCTCGGTTTGTCCGGGACACTTCCACTGATCTGAAGTTGGCTTCGTCAAGAGCTTTCTTCAGCTTAGAAGACAAGAAAACAAGAGAGAAGGAATACTTCTTTCTACCTGCTCTTCAGTAGGAAGCTTCACTTTGTTCCTACATTTACAAAAAGAGTGGGGGCTGGAGAGACCACCCAGCAGTTAAGAGCACGGCTGCTCTGGCAGAGGTCCCGGATTCAATTCTCAGCACCCACATGGTGGCTCACAACCATCTGTAACTCCAGGTCCAGTGGATCTGATGCCTTCTTCTGACCTCTGAGGGTACTGGGCATGCACATGGAACACAGACCTACATGCAGGCCAAAGACTTACACATATAAAAAATAAATAAGAAAATGATATGCATGATGTCTGATTATACAGATTTATAGAGCAACAAATCCAGTGATTTTCACCATTTTTAACATCTGAGAGTAAAATACTCTTTAGATAATGAATGTGAACTATGTATAGTCATGAGCTGCATTTTGCAAGCATGGCTGTGGAGAGACCTAAGTTCCAGCCTCAGCTTCGTCACCTATGAGTAGGTTTGTGTAATTAACTTCCTCAAGCCTCAGGTTCATCAACTGAAAAATGAGTGGATAGCCTACTTAAGGGGGTAAGTTAGAGTTAAGTAAAACAAGTAAAGAAAGGAAACAGAACCCAGTTGTTGTAGATATTGTTTTAAGATGTGTTACATTTGTTTATGCCGTGGAACATTTGTTTATTGATGTAAAGATGTGTTACATTCTTTTATGCTGCATTTGTTTAACTCTGTGAAGCTGTGTTATACCTGTGTAAAACAATTGACTGGTCTAATAAAGAGCTGGATGGCCAATAGCTAGGCTGGAGAAAGGATAGGTGGGGCTGACAGGCAGAGAGAATAAATGGGAAGAGAAATCTGGGAGAAAAAGATCAAGGTATGAGAAAAGGAGGAGGACACCAGGGGCCAGCCACCCTGCCACACAGCCAGCCACGGAGTAAGAAGTAAAGAAAGGTATACAGAAATAGAGAAAGGTAAAAGCCCAGAGGCAAAAGATAGATGGGATAATTTAAGAACAGCTGGCAAGAAACAAGCCAAGCTAAGGCCATGAATTTGTAAGTAAGAATAAGTCTCCAAGTGTTCATTTGGGAGCTGGGTGGCGGGCCCCCCCAAGAGCAAAGGGTAAGAGTAAAGAACAACCAACAACACCTGGTATACAGTCATCGCCCAGTGATTACTACCACACTACAATCATTTTCTTGTTGTCTCATGGCTCTAAAAATGAAAATAAATTTAGAGTAGTTGCATACACTTGGCAGGTGTTCACTACTGTTGCATGCATTTGATGGTGTTGCTTCTTGTTCTGAAAGCACTTTAATAATTTTGTCTCATGGAAAAGTAATATCATGATGAATGACTTTACATTGTCCTGGTCCTCACAATGTTCCTTTAAAATCACACAACTTGAGTTTTAAAGAGGAGCTGAAGGGGGATGAAAGAGGGAAGGCTCCTCACGGCTGGGATGTCTGACAACACACAGTCAGAGCTTTCTGCCCTTGCTCTCACCACAGGGTTCTGTCTTTAGATCTTACTGGTCCAGCACACGCTCTGCTGCCATCACTGCCATCTATGACCCACTCCACTGCGGCCTCAAGGCAGATTGACACCAGTGTCTAGTTCTGCTTGGCCATATGGCACAGATGCTTTCCAAGTTAACTCTTTAAACAAACCTGAAAAGTAGTGGTGATGACCCTGATTTTATGACAGAGGAAATGGGTTCAGAAGTCAAGCCACTTAGAATGAATATGTAGCTAACATAGGCAGGGCTGGGACTCGGCAATGCTCTGAACTACGCACCATACCAATGGCACACTCTGTCGCCAGGTTCCCTTACAGGTCACCATCATCACAGATGCTTCCTCTAGGGTTTCAGTGTTTTAAATTTGGGTTAATTTATGTGTCTGAGTGTTTCACCTGCCTGTATGTATGACACCACATGTGCCTCATTCCCAATAAGGTCAGAGAGGGCACTGGATCCCCTGCAATGGGAATTATGGGGAGGCCATGAGCCATATGGGCGCCAGGAACACATTTCTGGTACTAAGTGAGATCAAGAAGTGCTCCTAACTTCTGAGCCATCTCTCCAGTCCCAGGTTTCATTTTTCTATGTGTTCTGAGCAGTAAGTTCTAATCAATGGTATTGTTTACATTTAGGATACCTATTTGTTTCCCACAGAACTTGCTTTTTATAACATATTTATATAGTGGTTTGCAGGTCACAAAACTTTTATAAATATTAGTTGAAGTTAACATGTTAACTGTATCTGTCAATTACAATTACTAAATGTATCAAATTTGTTAAAACACAATTCACCTCAAGTCTTGAGTATGTTTACTACTTTCTGTTATATTTTTATTACTTAAAACAATTTTTAAATTTAGATACATTTTGATCATATTCTTCTACTTCCCCGAGTCCTTCCAGATCCTCCCCCTTCCTGACCCACTGTACTTTGAACTCTTTCTCAGTAAACAAACAAAATCCCAACACAACTACAAAACCCCTCGAAACCAAGAAAACAAAATAAAACCACACCAAAACCAAAACAAAGCATCAAATTGTAAGCAAATAAAAGCACACAAAAATTTATACCTTCCTCTTCCATGCTCAGATACAACAGTTACCTGTTTATTCCTCTATTAAAATAGCCTTCTGAGTTACTTGCTCTTTTTTTCAACAGAGCCGTTTTGCTTGGCCCTGACTGTCAATCACCGAAGGTATTATGGCTTTCTTATGCCCCCATCTGGTTTCTCTTCATTCTCCCCTACTTTCTACTGTCATCACAGTAACTTGAAATTGTTCCCAGAGTGCTCAAGTTCACTTGACAATTCACATCCAGTGGTCTAGCAGGCAAGGCCATGAGGTCGGGTGGACCATCTATAACTTGTCCTTCCCTGATTTCCATTTTGTAGCTCAGCTTTGCCCAGGCTTTTAAAAAGGCCTAGCCCTATAGCTCTGTGAGACTCAAAGCTGTGTGTTGTTTCCTGTCTTCTAGCCCTCAACCAGCCTAAAATACCTTGAATCCCTTCAAAGCTGTACACTGCCTCTAGTTGTCCAGGAAAAGCCCCTGATGTCTTGCTATTTTTCTCACGTCCAGAGTGGCAATCACAGCTAAACAAGGGTGATTTGGCTCGTGCATATGGCATGTGTCACATCTTCTATAGCTGCTTTTTGTTGTTGTTTTTGTTTGTTTTATACAAGGTCTCATGTAGGCTAGGCTGGCCTTGAACTCAATTTGTAGCTGAGGATAACCTTGAACTTCTGATTCTCCTCTCTTTACCTCCAGGTGTTGGGGTTGCAATTGTGCACCACAATGCCTGGAATGTGTGCTGCTGGAGATGGAAGCCAGAGCTCCCTGCAGCTGAGCAAGCCTTCTACAAACTAAGGTGAATCCCCAGCCCTTCTGCTGCTGTTGGGTGTGCCTCTCCGGAGACAGCAGATACCCAGTGGGTAGGGAGGCACCTGGGATGAGGTGATTGGATCTGTCAGATGGCTGAATTCTCAGGCCTCTGACAGGAAAGTTCTTAAGGCACCCCTCTGCTTGGCTGGGAACCCTGTATCAGAAACTGCTTTCTTGGAAGTGTTGGTGTGCTTGCTGAGTAGAGAGACCACCTGAAGGCAGTGCACTGGCTCCACCTGGACCCTAGTCCTACCTCAGAAACTTCCCTCTGTGTGGCTTTCTTTGCAGTCTCTCTCTCCATTTGAAACTGCTTTCTCAGAGCTTCTATGCGCTCCGCATGCAATTCCGCTTCCACTTTGGACTCCTCGGCAATCCGCTCTCTGTTTGGAAGGAAACATGATAAATTCACTTTAAAATTTATCTTAAGAGTCAAGAAGGTTTTCAGGGGAATGTGCAACTCTCTCAAAGGTGTGTGAATTACAACGAGCAGCTCATCAGCCCCCAGTCAACCTCATGAGCAGCAGCTGAGAACCGAGGGAAGAGGTGCGTGTGATTACCTGTGGTGTTAAACCAAACCTCACTCTGTACAACGGGATTCAGCCCAAAGCAGGAAAACAGCAGAGGGTACAATCAAAAGGAGAGGATTGGTTTGTTTTGTTATGTTTGATATTAGCTATTTACTCTCTAGGTCAGTGTTTCTCAACCTTCCTAATGTTGCGACTTTTTAATACAGTTCTTCATGCTGTGGTGACCCTCAACCATGAAATTATTTTCCCTGCTACCTCATTAACTGTAATGTCAATATCTGCTGTGTTAGGTGACTCCTGTGAAAAGGTTGTCTGAAATCCCCCAATGGGGCCGAAACCCACAGGTTGATAACCAGTGTTTTAGGTTTAAGTTGCTAATTATACTGCTTCCTTTCCTTTGAAGCGAGAGTCTTTCATCTGATCAGCATTCTAGTTTGGGTTCTTTGGTCAAGATCTATGATTAGGCTTCTGAGAATGCTGAAATTCCCTGAAACGATAAGCAAAGTTCATGTGGAGTCTATAATTTTTTACTCTTACAAAGACATGTGAAAGTTAAACATCCATGAACTTAAGCAATGACTCCTTCCTGCCTTAAGACTGACCAGGGTGATGACGACTCAGCATGTGACGCTCCTGAGTTACCTTATTTCTCAGAGTAGGTGGATCACTGCCTGGCCTGCCACCCTTTCCCTCTCTGAGCATGCCTTCTGTGTGTTTGGGTTATGTGTCCATGTCCCCTATGTGCCTCTAGAAATGCCTCTGCTAATGGATTCCATTTGTCCGTGTGGCAGCATGGGCACAGTGTGCTCAGGAGGAAACTGAGGCAGAGATGCGACTCCACCCCACTCTCAGCTCCTGGACCTCCCAGGGTCCTGATGGGGAACTTCACTGCATCATCTTAGTACCTGTGGGTGCCTTTACTTTCAAAACTTACATTTGTAAGTGTGTGTGTGTGTGTGTGTGTATGTGTGTGTGTGTGTGTGTGTGTGTGTGTGTGTCCCCAAAGCACTCATGTGGAGGCCAGAGTACAGTTTGCAGGAGTCTGGTCTCTTCTTCTAACACGTGAGTCCCAAGGACTGAACTCAGGTTTCAAGCTTGGCAGCAACAATCTTTACCTGCTGAGCCATCGCACCAGTCCTTAATTTTAGTGTAATTCTTCCCCCCAGGGTTCCATTTCTGCTGCCACTTGTGTAGATATGAGCTTCAATTTTTCTTCTTATTGTAGAAGGAACACTCCACATGATCCTTGCCTAATCTCAAACTCAGTGACAACCCTTCCACTCTTGAATCTCTGAGTTCAGTGGGGCGCTTCTCTCCACCCTGGGATCAGAGCCCAAGCTCTCCTGTAGACCCAGGAAGGACAGCAGCAGAAGTGTTCTTCTTCACACACAGCCTGAGCCTTCACCTTCTCAGAGTCCTCCCGCCTGCCTCTCTCACCAGCTGAGTTTTGCTTCTACATGGTCAGGAATTTTCCAGCTCTAGAAGGTTCTTGTTCTGTGTAACCTTCTAGAGCTACTGAAATGGGTCATCTGAGAATGCTCGGTAGACAGCAGCTGCAAGCTCAAAGGCTCCTTCTCTGGTAGTGCCACCACTACCCTGAGACTTCCATTCTCCCCTGCTGTCCCTTGAAGACGATGCACTTCAGTACATCAGCTCTCGTCTTTGCAAACATGAGTGCCAGCCTGTGGCCTCTTTTCAGAACTAACCTGCATTTCTACACCTCACAATTCCATCTCAAAACCAATGCGTCTAAAACATAATCTCCCAGGCTTGATCTTCCTTCCTAAGTGTGTTCACAGATTAATACAAATTTGTACACTATCAAGAGGTTGGTAAGTCTCAAGTGAGGTAGGCTTCTTTGATGAAAACAGGAGCTATAGTGATAGGTAAAGACCTAGTCTGAAGCAAATGCTTATGGGTCTCACCTTGTTCTTTCCCTGTCATTTACCCTCGCCACAATGTTAGCAGCTGTGAGAGGGATTATACTTTATGTCTTTTTAAATTGAAAATAGTTTTCTCATATAATTTATTCTGATTATTGTCCCCTCCCTCACTTCCTCCCAGATCACCCTACTTTCCCACCCACCCAAGTCTACATTTCTTGCTTTCTTTTATTAGAAAACAAACAGAAAGAAAAATAATTGTAAAATAAAAACAAACCAACCTGGATAGGACAAAACAAACAAATTAATAGAAAACACAGAGTACCTGAAGAATTTTCAGGCTATTCAGAGATAGGAATGACTTACTAGGTAAATGCTTTTGTACACTGGTTTAATAAAAGACTGATTGTCTAGAAGCCAGGCAGGAAATATAGGCGGGATAAGCAGACAAGGAGAATTCTGGGAAGAGGAAGACTGAGTCAGGAGACACCAGCCTGCTGTCCAGGGAGTAGCATGTAATGGCACACAGGTATAGCCATGGAACACGTGGCGACATGATTAACAGAAATGGGATGAGTTTAAGTGTAAGAGCTAGTCAATGGTAGGCCTGAGCCAATGGCTGAGCAGTTTAATTAATATTAAGCCTCTGTGTGATTATTTTACAAAAGGCTTAAGGACTGTGCGCCCGCAGTCAGGGCACAGAAAAACTTCTAGCTACATTTGCCATACCAACGAGGGGCTCTCCAATTTCCATAAGGCCTAAAAGAGTTTAAAAAGGGCTTCTAAACATACAACAATGGAGCAAAAAACAGCTTTCTACTTCTTGTCTCATGTGGGTTGAGATATAGACACACCAAGGTACAGAGGCGGCGGTGGCGTGCGAACTTGAGCTACAGTATGGCGGGGTCATGGCGTATGGGCTTGAGTGCAACATGGCAGATTCCTGCTACTGTACACAGTGGTGTCTGCAAGCTGCGCAGCACACTGTGTGGTGGATTTAGCTTTTGCTAGTACAAAAAAAAAAAAGTTTTTGGGCTACATGCTGTTGGATGGAAGCATAGACCCACTGCTTCCCAGAGTCAGCAATGAGCATGGTTCCCACAGCTGGTGGTAAATGTAGTTCCGCCACATTGGAAAGCTAAGTTGGGCAGAGCCAGCAGTCAAAGCTGCCATTTCAGTCCTAATCATGCTGCAGTTCAAAGCAATAGATTCACAAAATGACAGATTCAGATAGGATAAACCCTAAACAGTTTACGGTGTGTGTAAAAATGTACGTAGGCTTGGAAGAGAGAGGAAAGGAATATAGACAGTTATATAAAAAAAGAAATAGTTTTAAAAAATAAAGTCTTTAAAGAGACAGTAAAGATAGTATAAAAAAACAAGCTGAGTAAAGATGGATATTACACACAGAATCTGATTGTGTTGTCTTTGATATTTTTAACTGCAGAAAGATATCTGATTATAAAGGCTGCTCAGTTAAATCAATATGTTTATTTTAAAAGTATTTTGACTTCAAAACTTGGATCTAAGGATATGTTACTTTGGATAGGAGGCTCTGTTTTTGTTTCTACAGGAATCAAGAGGCTATGGATTTGTTCCAGGTTAAGATGGATCAGATTTGATCAAGCCAGACCTCCTAAACCTTAACAGATGGTACCTATCAACAAAGGTTATAACCGGTCTTCCCAGGACTTGACCATAATTCTTAATTTTCTCAGGATCCCCATAAAAATACAGTGCCCTTGCCGGGCAGTGGTGGCACATACCTTCAATCCCAGCACTTGGGAGGCAGAGCCAGGAGGATCTCTGTGAGTTCAAGGATAGCCTAGTCTACAGAGTGAGATCCAGGACAGGCACCAAAGCTACATGGAGAAACCCTGTCTTGAAAAACCAAAAAAAAAAAAAAAAAAACCCAAAAAACAAAAACGACAACAACAACAAAAAACAACAGCGCCCTTTATCAGCAGGAAGTAGCCTAGAAAACTATGTCCACATTCCCAAAAAATGGATTATGGATATTTGTCTTTGCTTAGGTTGTTGGTTACAAATTGTTATTGGTCATAGTCAATCTATTTCTAAAAAAAGAAAAGGGGATATGATATAGATATATAGGATATAGATATGATAGGATATAGATATGATAGGATAAAAGGGTAGATTGTTGAATCTACTTTTAAAAAACAACTTGCTTAAAATACTTTATATTGCTATGGATTTTAGTTTATTAATATAAATTTAAAGTTGATTTTGTTATACTATATATATAGTTCTACTCTTGTTTAAGTTATTATGTTTATATAACTCATTTAAATTGTAATGTATAGTTGAGAAATACAGATTAATAATTAGTCTTCTATGATAGTCAAACTTATAGTCATGTTAAGTTTTCTAGGTATACATAGATATAATTCAATTAGGTAGGTAATCTTCAAACACTTCAAAGACCTACAGAATATGGCATTTAAAATGTTTTAAAAACAGACTTTTTTAGACAATGAGACATGTCTGCTCCTGGCAACACCAATCTACTTCAGAGAAGATAATGGGCACTGAAGAAACTCATTATGGATTTGCTTTTTGGTGGCCACTGGGCAAAAAAGTGCCCTTGCATCGACTGCTTGATAATAAATTGGACATGCAGGACCCATAGAAAGGTGACCACTGAACTTTGCCAGGTGAGATGGTCCTTTAGGTTCCTGTTTTGCAGAAGAAACTGCCAGACATTCTGCAGGACATAGGAATAAGCAACTGTGGGCTGAAGATGGATGCCCCAACATTGCAGAGGAACTTTGGATGACTGTCCAGGCAGACAGCTGTCTCTGTCATTCTAGAATTTTGAAAGTTGCTTATAACGCATTTCTTGTTTACTTAGGTAATATTATAACCTTCTCGGGTCTTTGATGTAGTTGAAGACTAGATAATATAATTTTCCTTGGTTATGATAAAAGATAAACTAAACATGAAACCTTAGACTCACAAATACAGGATAGAATATTTTCTTTAATTTTGTCAAATACAAATAGACTAGATATTGTTAAGTATAATTCTTGCTTGATAACTGTTTTGTTATATATAATTTTACTATGTTAAAGTTAAAACCTTCATTTTTGATTAGACAAAAAAGGAGAAGTGCAGTGGAATGTCGTTCTGTATGCTGTGAATGTGTGTTGCTCTGATTGGTTGATAAATAAGCTGCTCTGGCCTATGGCAAGGTAGCTTAGAGGCAGGCAGGAAATCCAGGTAGAGAGACAGGAAAGAGAAAGGCGAGTCTAGGGAGATACCAGCCAGATGCCCAAGGAGCAACATGTAATGGGATGCAGGTAAAGCCACAGAACACATGGCAAAACACAGATTTACAGATATGGGTTAATTTAAGATATAAGAGCTAGCTAGCAAGAAGCCTGCCATGGTCATAGTTTAAAAATAATATAAGCCTGTGTGTGTTTATTTGGGTCTAAGTGGCTATGGGACCAGGCAGGACACAGGAAAACTTCCAACTACAGGTAAACTTAAATAATTTATCTGACCCGGATGGATTTTTAAATGATTCTACCAGCCACTATACAAAAACAGTATTGTTTTAGCCAATACTGCACAGCCTTGTGGCAGGAACATTTGACCCAAAAATCAACTTTACACAGATTTTGTTTATGGAAAGTACCTTCTTTGCCTTAGCTTCTGCCCTGATCCTGCATTCACTGGCATGTGCAATCAGTGACAAGAATGAGGTTCTATGCATGTTTCCCTAAGCATAAACATCCACAGGACAATATTAGTGTCTAAATCATATTTATCAACATATTGTTTGTAACAAAGCTTTCATGGTTTGATATAACCAGTTTTAGGCAAAAATTAAAATACCAGGTTATCATCTGCTTACACGTAGCCATTCCATTCCTGGATGGGTAGATCCACTCAGAATACTGTGATTCCTTGCCCAAATCTGTATTATTTATTTTGGTTTCCTCAATTTTTATTTATAAGTGTGTGTATGTGTGTGTGTGTGTGTGTGTGTGTGCAAGCACGCGCACGCGTGTACCATACACACATGTCAGAAGACAGACAACTCTTGGGAGTTGGTTCTTCCCTGCTGCCTTGTCAGACTGGGGACTAAGCTCAGGTCATCAGGCCCACACAACTGCCTCTACCCACTGAGCCATCTCTCTCAGCCCTGGCTTTGGTTTGCTTGAGACAGGATCTTACTATGTAGCCCAGGCTGGCCTCAAGCTCATGGTCTCCCTGCTTCAGCCTTCTGAGTGCTGAACTCCGCCTCCACACCTGGCTCAAATCGTGCTTTAAAAGGATGGCTTAAGCCTGGCAGAACATGTGAGTGTCCCTTGCAGTAATCTTTACATTTTGGGTTAACTTCATAAAGAATCAACTTGAAATGGGCAAGGAAGAACTGGAAAGGAGACCACACAGGCATGCTCAGGTGCTGTTACCTGCTGCAGTCCAGCTATGCCCACTTGCTTGCCACGAAAGAGAAAGGGCTTCCCTACCTTATCTGAACAAGCCACTTACGCCTCCAGAGGCTCATCCCCAATTTCACTGTGAATATATGGCCCTTACTTGAAGGCTTCTAAATTCTGCCGCTCAAATTCTTTGCTTTCCAATTTTTCTTGGATGTTATCTAGCTTAGACTGCAGATGCCCATTTGTCTGGAGAGCTTGCTCTAGGCTCATGGCCAGTTTCCTGTTGTCCTCTCTAGTTATGTCCAGAGACTTCTGTAGCGGCTCCATCTGAAAGGGAGAAGGGAACCTGTAAGTCCAGGGCAGCCAGCAGAACAGTTTTTACTCCTTACACTCTCTTAAGTGCCACAGAAATGATCAGCTGGAACTAGAAACACTCTAGGTAAAGTATATAATACACAAAAAAACAACTTACAACAGACATTGCTTAAGAGTCTCCCAGAAGGCCACGCCCTGGAGATCAGAGAACACTAGAAAATAAGAACTAGCTTACAGATCTTGATTTTCAGGAGTTTAACCAGTTAAACTGTTCTCTTACTGATTTTATCACTTTCTGGTCTCATTGTCTGGGAGACTAAAAACTGGCAACAATTCCTTGTATAGTCTTCCCAAACCAGGCTTATTTAAGGGCTACTGTGAGGGCCCAGTAGGGGAAGGCACCTGCCACCCAGCTAGCTGGCTTGAGTTCAGTCACTTGTACCCACGAGAGGGAATGGATTCCCACAAGCTGCACATGGCACATGTGTGCTGGCCTCCAAACAAACGTTACAAGGCTTATACATTTCATATATATACATATATATGTATATATATGATCCATAATTAGTGGGCACGTATGTGTGTGTGTGCACACATGTCTGATCACTAACAGTGTCACCAGCTAGCTGTGAGATTATAGGTTGTTTTCTAAGGCATTTAACTCCTGAAATAACCTCTGCATTAATAAATGGGAAGACTGTGGACAATGTAAGAGAGAAAAAAAATCATTCAAAACTATGATTCATTACCTATTTCTTATTCATAAATATGTCACTGTCCGAGACTCTTAATTGGATGAAAAGGAACTTTCTCTGTTTCATTTCAATTTTATAAAATAGCAATGTCACAATAAAACTGAGCAGATCAGTGTGGCCAGCTCTGACACCTGGTCTCTACCTCACTACTGTGCTGGGCCTCCACAATCAGCATCCTGGCCTGCCACTGGTCCACTTCCGCTTCAAGCTTCTGGACTCTCTGTTGATTTAGAGACCTAAAAACAGAAAGTATAAGAAATGATTGTAAAGAAGGGCACAGAAATTATGACACCACTTGAAAGTCCCAGGACACCTTTCTCTTGGAAGCTCAGATGGCATTATTGAAGTATCTACATCTGCTCAAAATCTAAGAGTGTTGATAAATAACAGTTGCAGCTTCATCTTCAGGACAAGAAAGGCAGGCTCATAAGGAATTAAAATTCTTGTTCCATGTGTGACTCAATCAGGCTTACTCATTAGGCTATGAATCCATGTTTTGGATTGACTTCTGGGATGGCAGTTTAGAATATTGCTTTACCAGTTGGGTAAGGTTTGGCCGGCTGTTGAAAATTTTGCTTCTAAATATAATAGCTATGTGGAAATGTACTGTGACAAATAAACAGTATTTTATATACTATTCTCTTGCTTTTAAAAAATTTTAAGGTAATATATTAATACATTTAATATATAATATTATATTTATATATTTATAAATATATATTTAATACATATTAATAAATTTAACACTTTTATAATATGTAAAAATAAAGATAAGTTCAGTGAAGAAGATACAATTCACTTGTTTTCTCATAACATGAAGGAATATGAGCCAGTAATATACATAATATATTCCAGAGGCACTATCAGCCTCAGACCATTTTTCCTTAGCCCAAAAGAAATATTAAAGGTAATATTTTAAATTATCACTTTTCATTTTATGTAATTTGAAAACACTGAAGGAAGTTCACTAATAAAACACAGCTAAAAATAATTCTGAGGATGATTAACCTAAAATAATTATTAATCTTGAAATAATATTGCAATAAATGAGTAAGTTGCTTACTTCAAGTTTGATTGTGTGTGTGTGTGTGTGTGTGTGTGTGTGTGTGTGTGTGTGTGTGTGCGTGCGCTCCACAAATGTTCTACCACTGAGGCTGATCTCTAGCCCTCTAGTCCAACTTCAGTTTTCTTGAGAATTAATATTCTGCAGAGCAGGACAGAATTAGGCTTAAACGGTGCAGAAAGGAGCAAGGTTAAAAAAGTCCACGACGTTCAAGGACACACTTTTTTTCATGCCACTCTAAGATGGGCAACTTGAACTTCTTAGAAAGCTTCCTGCCTGTGGTTTAGCCCCTAACCTGCTGGTTCTTAAAACACTATTTTAACAGTTTTTCAAAGTCAATGATACTCAAGCCTCATGTCCTTCCTAGACAAGGCAGAAACAGAAATGTGGTACCTTTCCTTCTTGAGGCCGGCGATCTCGGAATCCCTCCGCCCGAGCTCTATCTGAACTTTCTCCAGCGCCCCCTGCATCTTGCTGTGAGAGGCCAGCACATTTTCCAGCATGATGGTAACTTTGCAGTTGTCTTCTTTAGCCTCTGCTAATTGTCGCTGGAAGTTTCCCACCTAAAAGAAAATGAAAGAAGAAACAGGGAAAGTCTATTCCACTTTTGTCCCTGAGTTTTTGTGCTTTCAGAAAGAAAAGCAGGTCCTACAGTCTGTGAGAAATGTGGCAGTTTTCTGGCCACTGCCGTGGCAGAGCTCACAATTAAGTGGACACACTGGGGCCAACAAATTCTTTGGCTCAGAAGTGATCTCAGGCAAGTGTGCTCATGTCTCTTGATGGGCTCAGAAAAGGAGAACACATTGGAACCGATCTGAGGATAAAGACTGGGGGAGAAAGCGGAAGCTGCTAAAGAATGATGTGGCCCATAGGTCTCCCTCTTCAAAGACCTAGAACACTCATCACTGGCTGTCAGGAAGTTTGAGATGGGCCAACAAAATGTTCAGAGTATAAAGCACTGGCCAGTTAAGTCTGATGACCTGAGTTCCCTCTCTGGGATCCATATGATAGGAGGAGAGAACTCCTGCAAACTTCCCTCTGACCTCCACAGTGCATCCACACACATCCACACAGAAACAAATGCATTCATTCATATTCTCATTCTCATTCTCTCTCTCCTCTCTCTCTCTCTCTCTCTCTCTCTCCCTCTCTCTCTCTCTCGTGCGTGCGCTATCAATTATCATTTATCTATCTACCTATATCATCCATTTACCTATCTATGTACCTACCTATCAATCAATCTATCTACCTATCTATCTACCTACCTATCTATCCATCCATCTATCCATCTATCTATTCATCCATCCATCCATCCATCCATCCATCCATCTACTTACCTATTATCTGTCTATCTATCTATCTATCTATCTATCTATCTATCTATCTATGTTTGAAATGTGAGTAGAAGAGATAAAAATATGGCACACATACACAATGGAACACTATTCACACATAACAATTCTGTCATTTGTAGTAACATGGATGGAAGTGGCAGACATTAGGTTGAACTGAAATAACTCAGACATAGAAAGATATGTATTATACATGCTCACTTAAATGTAGAAGCTAAACACCCGACCTCAAACAAGTAGAAAATAGTGGCTGCTAGAGCCTGGAAAGGGGGTGGAGGGTGGACACAGGGTGGTTGACCAGCACAGTGGTGCTGCTGGGTAGAAGGCAAACTCCTCATGCTTTTCAAAGTACAACAACTTAACACATCTGCCAAGAATTAGCTGAATGTTTCTCACACGAACAGTGTGAGTAGCTAGTAAGGAATACAGCAAGTGTTCCTGCGTCACAATTCAAGTGACCCATTTGAGGTGACAGGTATGCTGAGTATCCTGGTATGATGGTTTCAAGTTTTATATGTATGAAACTGCCATATAATATCCAATAAATACACACAATTACAATGTGTGGACGAGGAAAATTAAACGTTTTTAAAAGCTGTTTGGGAGGTGACTTCTGCTTCCGCTAACTCACACGGGAGCACAGGAAGTCAAGGAGAAACACCACAGTGATGTCATTCACACTAAACACAAAGAGGAGGCTGGGCAGGATGGCATCTGCCCACAATCCCAGCCCCAAGGTCAGGGATGAGGAGGGACTAAGACAGGGTAGATGTTCTCAGACCAGCCTGGGCTACATGGTCAGACTCTGTGTTAAAAATCCAAAGAAGTTAGGAAAGTAAAAGACCCACAGAAGGTGATTACCAAATCAGATGGAATTGAATAGAAAACAATCAGACTTTTTCTTGTAGTCATAGTGCATCATTATGAAAAAATTTAAAACTATTTTAGCCCATTCACTGATCACAGCTCCCCTTTTTGTGATGGGAAAGGAAGTTAGGGGTGTGGCTTGTCAGGGCTCTCAGGCCCCTGTCAGGATGGACGTGCAGACAGGACGCCTTGCCTTCTTGCTCTCCCTGTCCTCCAAAACCTCCAGGTCCCCTTTCAACCTCTGGCTCTCTTTCAGGGCAGCGTCTCGACACTTCACAGCTTGGGCCAGCTCTTCCTCGTTTTTCCCAAGAATAGATTTCATCTTGGAAGAAAAAAAGAAATAATGCATAACTTTCTAAAACACAACAAATCAGTGACTGTAATAAGGCACAGAAATGTCGAGAACAAACATGAATAATTAAATGTGCATATCCACTTGAATAAACAAACTCCACATGGGTTTACTTATGTAACGCAATTCAAACACAAACACGCAAGGTTAAGACTATGGGGCTAAAAGTTTCACAACTTTTGAAAAATGCAAACATTTCCGGACTAAGATAGACTTACAGAGCTGCCTCGATGAGTGTGGGAAATGAGAAGAGTCAGGACGACAGAGGTAGAGGTTGGAGAGGAGGGGCTACAGGGAGTGGAAGGCCAGGGGGCGGCAGGAGACAACCTCGACTAGTGAAAAGGAGCAAGCAGCACCTGACTTCCACCTGGCTCCTGGCAGGGGAATCAGACGCACTACCAAGAGGGTTGGCCTGCAGCAGGCCCTGTGGAAACAGACTCTACACACAGGACAAGCCTCTGACCCATCTGAGACATCAGGGGGATGGTGGCTGTCTCTATTTTGCTACTCCCTGTCAGAACATGGTCTAAGAATGGAGCCGGTCGAGGGGAATTCTGAGTGGTTGTGAGAAAACTCCAAGAAAACAGACAAGAGTCTAGTGATCTCAGTTTCTTCAAAACACGGAATTGCTCTTGGAATGTGTATTCATGCTCCGCCCAGGAGTAGTGGATAGGAGTGAGTTCACTTTATTCATTACAGCTGGCTGTCATTTGTTTAGATGCCTCTATGGAAAAACATGTTTTTTCACATGTGGCTTGTCTCTGTGATTGAACACCTTACTCGTGAAATTCTTAACCCTGAGAATATAAATTGTCTGATGCTCTGACTAAAGGTGGCTATTGCATGAGACTT
Source organism: Peromyscus nudipes (assembly GCA_902168325.1). Lineage (NCBI taxonomy): Eukaryota > Metazoa > Chordata > Mammalia > Rodentia > Cricetidae > Peromyscus > Peromyscus nudipes. The sequence goes on from CABHPH010157802.1 coordinate 42,328, forward strand.
TAGTCTGCCTCATTTTTAGGCCCTGCTCTCCCCGGTTCAGGCCACCAACTAGAGTGGTAAATAGCTCCTCACACCTCAGAGTATCATGGCTAGGTCCATCTAGAAAGGAAAACTATTGGTTAAGACTGTGCTACCTACACAGCCTAATAAAAGGACCAATCAGAAGTCAAGGAACCTGGAAAGGAGTTCAGTTAACAGGAGGCTCCACTTGGGCAGCCAGGGGAACAGTGAATGAGAGTGCTGGGTGCTGGAAGCTTAGCCCATCACCTGAGGATAAATGAAGAAGGGTCTCTTAGCCCCGAGCTTGATGTCAGGGTGGAGTCATCCTCTGGAGTCATTTGTCTGAGGCGGGAGTCCACTGTTGGTAGTGCTGCTCTGAAGCTCAGTGGAGTCCTGCCTTCTTCAGCCTCAGCCTCTAGCTGGGGGTTGACCCTGAGGAGGGTTTTGAAAGCACGAGAGTGGCCCTCTCTCACTGAGTGCAGATCTCAGTGCTTTGTTCCTGCCACACGCTGTGACACACTCAGCGGCCATCCTTCGGCTGCAACACTAGCTGCCCAGGGATATAGGAACTGAGGAGGTTTGGGGTAAAGGGAGATCTGCTGGGACAGGGTTCAAAGCTAATGGTGGTCAGCATGGGCTCTGGTACACAGGGATGGCCATTCCTAAAGTAAAGACAAGTCTGCCTGACATCTTCTGCAGCCTGACCCTGGGTTAGCACTGTCCTAAATGGTAGGAAAGACAGACTTCAGCTGATTGCTTCTTCCTCCTTGGCAGACAGTTTTATTGGATCCATTAAGCTATTCCAATAGGTCATCTTTTTTTTCTGCCACATGTATTCCCCTATTCAAAAAAGTGTTTTAGTAGTATTTTTTCACTGTTTTGCTTTAAAAAATATTGTTGTTGTTATTATTGTGTGTGATATGATGGGTGGCTGTGTGTGTCACAGCACACGTGTGGAGGTCGAGAGGACAGTTTTGTTGGGGCAATTCTCTTTCACCTTAACAAGGGTTCCAGGGATCAAACTCAGATCATCAGGCTTGTGTGGCAGGTGCCTTTACTACTGAGACATCTTCTTTACTCCACTCATACTGCTGCTACTCTTACTATACATTTTAACTTTACAGTATACTGGCAACACTCACATCACTTTTGCCACTCCCATGGTTACTGGTATTGTACCAATTTTTAACTTATTTCTGTATCTTGTTTGGTTTAGAGCTGTTGCTGCCCTCCCTGCCTCCTCTACTGGAGAATAGAAATAGCTCCATTATCATTTCCACAGAGCCAGCTGTCCCTGTAATTTTCTGCTTATTTTATTGGTATGATTACTAGGAAAAGGTATCTTTGTTTCAGGATGGGAACGGGACAGTCATGTTACATGCCAAGGAAAAATCTATAACAGAATCCTGTGCAACCCTCTCCAAAATCAGTGACATTTTAGGTGATAATTCAAGTCTTAACAGCAACAAAAATATCAAAATAATTTTTCTATCTTATATCATACTAGAATAAAACCAGAAATCAATAGCCAGTGAAGCTACAGAGACTCCAAATATATTGAGATTGAACAATTACCCTTGAATAACCAGTGGGCCATTAATTTTTTAAACCTGAGCATCAAATGAACAGACAACCTATCTAAATAAGGACAGAGTTAAGGCAGCTCTTATACATAAACTTATAGTGTGAGTGCCGCCAGTAAGAATCAGAGTGCTCCCAAACAATCTAATGATACACTCTGCTGCAGGCCGCAGGAAAACGTATGGAATCCAGCCACTATGACAAAAGCTACTACTTGGAAAGGTCAAGGACCTTTCCAAAGGTCAAGCCATGGCTTAAGAAGTCTTGGTGATAGTTTAGCTTTTGTATATATATTAGCTGGCTCCTACAATGATTTTCTTGTATGCTATGTGTGCTTCCAAGAACTCCTAACAGTGTATTTATCTAAAATACCTATCAAGCATCCAAGGGCAAATGATCTCCTGAACTAAGGTAACATCCTTATGGAAACAATGCCTGTCTCCTAGGTCAGGTGGATAGCTTTATTTCTTGCACAATTTTAGATGAGACCTTCCTTTCTTATACAGCCTTACTAACATTATAGACTCCTAACTTCTTACCTAATCACTTCTAGATTGAGCACATAAATCCCCTTTTCTTGATAAACTAACTGATCATTAGCTCTCAGTTGACCTCCTCCTTTACCACTCCCTCTTTGGGTTGTAAAAGAAAGCATGATGGTCACACCCTGAGGAAAACTCTCATCTGCCTTTATGACCCTGTAAAAATTCAAGCCTGGTGACCTTGCTCAGCCAGAGGATTTCTATGGCTTGGTTTTAGAACTGAATACCTGAAAGACAGGGAGCTGAGAGGGATAAGGAGACTGAGAGGAGGATCTGGGAGAGAACTTGAGGATGGAAGAACTAGGTTGAAGGGCTAGAAGAGAGGACTAGAGGAACGAGATGGAAGATGAGGAAGAGCCAGATGGGGAAGAACAAGATGAGGAAGAACAAGATGAGAGAGAAGGAGATGGGAGAGGAGCTAAGGTGGGGAGGAACTAGATGGATGAGAACCTAGATGGGGCAGAACTAATATGAGAGAGTTAAGATAGAACTTAGAGGGAACAGCAGAGAAATCAGGCAAGAAAGGAGCTAGGCATGAGAGCAGAATAGAAGCTGTGTAGAGAGAGAACTGACACAGAAGAATAAAGTGTATGGACTAAGGAGTTTCATGTACATAGATTCATCTCTTATCAAAGATTAATTATCAGCTGGTTGTAGATTCTTCCCGGACCCTGGGAGGGGACTATTGAGGGGCTGGACCCTCGCAGTCCTTGTTAACACTCAAAGTCTTATAAAAACAAAACTGAGCTAAGCCCAGAAGCAACAGATGGAAAGAAATAATAAATGAATTAAATGGAACATTAAAATAAAAGAACAGTGCAAAGAATCAATGAAACAGAGTTGTTTCTTGGGAAAAGATAAAATGTAGAAACCCTTAATCAAAAACCAAAATAATAAAATAAGAAGTTAAAAGGGAGACACTACAACAAATATCAATAAAATACTAAGGACCATTAGGGAATATTTGGGAAATTTACATTTCCAAAAGCTGTATAAAGAAATCAGGGATAAGCCAGGAGGTGGTGATGCTCACCTTTAATCCCAGCACTTGGGAGGCAGAGGCAGGTAGATTTCTGAGTTCAAGGCCAGCCTGGTCTACAAAGAGTGTGGCAGGGCAGCCAGGGCTACACAGAGAAATCCTGTCTCAAAAACAACAACAGTAACAAAAATGAATGAATGAATAAATAAATAAATAAAGGATAAACAAATGGTTAAATTTCTAGAAACACATAAATTAATTCAAGATGACAGGAAAAAATTAAATGGACTTCTAATGAACAAGGAGGTTGAAGCAGCAATACAGACTCTCCCAACAAAGAGAAACACAGAAGAGAAGGACTACTGCAAAGTTCTACCATATCTTTAAAGAAGAAATAATACCAGTGCTCCTCAAATTATTCCATAGAACAGAAACAGGAGGAACATTACCAAAATCATTCTACAATGCCAGTATTACCCTCATACAAAACTGGCTAAGAACACACAAAAGCTGGGCATGGTAGCCTGTGCCTTTAATCTTAGCATTTATGAGGCAGAGGCAGACCGATTTCTGTGAGCTTAAAGCCAGCCTGTCTCAAAAAGTAACCAGAAAACCTAACATAACAAAAAAGCAAAGGGATAAACCAATTTCCCTGATAACACAGATACAGAAGTTCTTAATAAAACACTTGCAAATCAAATTCAGTAACACATGAAAAATACCATACACAAAAATGAAGTTGGTTTCTAACTACAAAGTTACAAGCATGGTTAAACATAATCAATAAATGGGACACAGCATACAGACTCAGGGACAGACATCAGATGATCATTCAAATACATGGAGTAAAGGTGGACAAGCTTCAATATTCCTGCATGATCAAACCCCTGAAGAGCCAGGTATAGAGAGAATATATGCCAACCTAACAGATAATAAATTATAGTGAATATTACATTAAATGAGGGAAATGGAATGAATTTCTTGAAAAATAAGTAATGACATAAAGGTGAACATATTCCATTCTTATTTAAGACAGTGCTTGAAGTTTTAGCTAGAGTAGTCAGAAAATAAAAGAGATACAAATAAGAAAGGAAGCAGTCTAAGTATTGCTTATAGACAATATAATCAATCCCATGACATAATTAACCTTCATTCTTAACTTGGCCAAATTTAGAGTTATGGGGCCGGGGAGATAACATAGTCAGAAAGTGCTACAGAAGCATGTAGTTTGATCCACAGCACCACATACAACCAAGGTGTAGCAGTGTGTGCCGTCAGTCCTAAGGCTGGGTAGGTAGAGACTAGACAATCCCTTGAGCTTACCTGGCCACCTTGCCTATCTATGTGCTCTAAGTCTCATGAAATTCTGTCTCAAAAACTATGATGAGGAAAGATTAGGAAGATACCAGATATATCAATCTCTGGTCTCTACATGTCATGTGTATGAACATACACGTGTGCCTCTACCCCCCACACGAACACAACAGACACATGCATGCACACACACAAATCACTTATTAGACATAACTCTGGACATGTCTGTGAGGGTGTTTGGAAGGAGGTTTGGCTGAGGGAAAACCCACCCTGAAAGTGGACAGCACCATCCTAAGGGCTGGGGGCTAGACTGCATGAGAAAGAAGGGCCCAGCATCATCTGCTCTCTGAGTCCTGGTTCTCAGGACTCCCCAGTTGTGTCCTCCTGTTGTAAGGACTCCGCCAGGCCCTCCCTGGCAGAATGGACTACCCCTCAGCCTCTGCACCAAAACAAAACCCTCATTGTAGCAGCTGCTTTTTCACAGCAACAAGAAACTTTAGACCTAAAGACCACCGAGATCCCACCCCAAAACCCTCAGATTTGAGAGCCCCATCTACATGATGCTTGGACACAGATCCACCTATAAAGACCAATGACTATGTGTCAATAATGAACACACACCCTGAGAAAAAAGTTAGGAAAAAAATTCTATTTAGAATAGTTTAAAAATAATACCTAGGAATAAATGTAACCAAGGATGGAAAATCTACAATGAAAACTTTAAGAAACCAAAGAATGAAACTGAGCTGGTGCAATGGTCCACGCCTATGACCCCAGCACACAGAAGCAGAGGCAGGCAGATCTCTGAGTTCAAGACCAGTCTTGTCTACACAGTGAGTTCCAGGCCAGCTAGTGCTACATAGTGAGACCCTGTCTAAAAAAGGGCCAACCAATCAATAAATTAAAAGATTACATTTTTTAAAAAAGAACTTGAAGAATATACTAAAAGATAGAAAAATTGACAATGTTTACAGATCAGTAATATTATAAAAACAGCTATTTAATCAAAGGCAATCTGCAGATTCCCATATTATCCATCAAAATTCTAGGGCATTTTCCACAGAACTAGAAAACACAATAAAAAATTCATATGTGAACTCCTAAGATCCCAGATAGCAAAGTAGTCCTGGAGAAAACAAAAAGCTACCTGGAGGCATCTCAATGCCTGTTTTCAAATTATACTACAGAGCTACGGCATTATAAACTGCACGCTGCTGTCACAAAGACAGACACATGGGTCAATGCAACAAAACAAAGGACCAAGAAATTAACATCCACCTGAGTTTGACAAAGGTGACAAAATGTACATTGATGAGAACACAAGAGTCTTCAACCAGCGAGGCTAGGAAAGCAGGATCTACACATGCTGAAGAATGCATGTAGATCCAAACGGCTCCATGTGCACAGAGATCAACACTAAAACTCTGAAACTGCTGGAGGAAAACATGGGAAAGCACGTCAAGAGAGCCGACTCCCAGCTGATGAGATCATGGATTCTAGAGAGAAACCAACTACCACTGCCACTTCCATCAAGCAGAATAATTTCTAATTACAGTCTAAATACTTATCCCACAGTGTTATACCCACAGCTAAGTGTAGACCTCACCTCTCACCAAGAAATATTATTTTTACAGTAGTCAGAGACCACTACAGAAGCTCACATTTGGTCAACATGCAGGTAACAATGGACGGTGAGGCACCAATCCCAACTGATACACTACAACATGGCTCCTACACCTAATGCTCCTGGAATGTATCAGAAGAGGCAGAAAGACCCTAAGAGCCACAGCATTTGCTGTGGGATACTATCTTCTAAATACGACACTGAACTTGAACTTGAACACTGTGGTCACCTAAAGAACTGCACAGTGACAATACCAGTTGACATGCCGAAGTGGATGGGAGGAAATCTCTCAAGGCTCCACTCCTAGAGAAACACAGAGGCAATTAATGGCTGTTAAGAGAGAATCAGTCTTCTCAAGAGTAGAAACTGAAAACATATACAGTCCTAAACACACGTCCATACAAGAACTCCAAATGGACTCGGCAAACTGTTTTTATGGAAGCATCTGTAATAATGATAATTAAAGAAGAGGTCATGAATTTGGGAGGAAGTGGTAGTGGAGGCATGGGAGGAGTTGGAAGGCTAGAGGGAAGAGTAAAAACAATGTAAACAGTACTCAGTACAAATTTTCAAAAAAAAATTTAAATAACACACACACACACACACACACAGCATGGGGATGGGGCTGGCAAGCTGGCTCAGCAGGTAGAAGTACTTTCTAACAAGCTTTTTGACCCGTGTTAGACTCTAGGTAGGACCCAATGGCAGAAGAGAAGCCACTCTTGTAATGTGTCCTCTGACCTTCCCACGTATCATGGCACATGCACTCTCCCACCTTCCCACGTATCATGGCACATGCACTCTCCCCTCCCCTCCCCTCCCCTCCCCACATAAAGATACAGCCACAGGCAAGAACTTTATGAAAAGGACTCACCCCAACAGCTCAGAATAATCTCAAGAACTGACCAATGAACTCCAAGAAATTAAAATGCTTCTGTACAGTAAAGGAACCCCCACTGGAGCGAAAAGACAGCACGCAAAGTGAGAAAGTCCTTGCCAACTGCACAGTGACAGGGTTAATGTTGACACTCTGTAAGGACTCAAAACAATTAAACAAGAAAACCCCAAATCACTTGATATTTGGACAAATGCATTGAACATACAGTTCTCAAAAGAAGAAATAAAAATGGCAATCAGTGTGTAAAAAAACTATTCAACACCCTCAGTCATCACAGAAAGGCAAGCTGGAGCTTCCTTAAGATTTCATCTCACCCCAGTCAGAATGGCCATCACCAAGAGAAAATGGCAGCAACACGGAACCCTTTCACTCTGCTAGTGGGAATGAACACTTGTGCACCCACTGTGGAAAGCAGCATGGATGCTCTGAAAAAATTAAAACCCACTCTACCACTCCTGTGTAGCAGGCTTTTTCTTTTGGGTCACAACCAGCTCCCAAATCAACACAGAGATTTATTCTTAGCTAAAAATGCTTGGCCTTATCGCATGCTTGTTTCTTGCTAGCTCTTATAACTTAACCTGTTTCTCTGCATCTACATTTCGCCTCAGGGCTTTTTACCTTTCTTTCTGTATGTCTCACTTTCCTGCTGCCTAATGTCTGGCTGGCTGGCTGGTGGCTGCCTAGCTTCTGGTCCCAGGTGTGTCTCATCTTTCTCCCTCATTCTCTCCTCTTTCTTGAGCCTAGATTTCTCCTCCAATATATTCTTTCTGCTTGCCAGCCCTGCCTATCCTTTCTATTCCTGGCTACTGACTATTCAGCTCTTTTTCAGACCAGGCAGGCAAGGTGAAACACCAACACATCTTTACATCATTAACAAAGGCAGCAGAAACAAATGTAACATACCTTCGCATAGTTAAATATTCCACAGCATATACAAATGCAACACATCTTTGCCCAGTTAAAATGATATTCCACAACATTCCTTTGTGTATACATGAAGGAATCTAAGCAAACCACAGAGATACCTGCACATCCACAATACTGAAGCAGTAGTCATGACAGTAAAGATGTGGAACCAGGCCACATCCCCATAGCAGATGAATGGGTAAAGAAAATGTGGTGTATATATGTGTATATACATACATATATATATATATATATTCATAATGCATTGTGCTATTTGTTGTAAAACAGATGGGAGCAGATAGCATCATATAAGTGAAATAAGCCACACTGAAAAAGGAAAATATTACACTTCCTGTGATATGTGAAATCTAAACTTAAATAATATAAAATTAATGTATATCTAGTAGCATATGGAAGGAAGGGGTCTAAAAATAGGAAGGTGGAAGAAGACAGGATAAAGCAGAAGAGAAAAATAAAACACAAATGGATTATTGATTTAATAAAATCCAAAAAACATAAACACTAGAACTTTGTAAGTATGAGACAGTTTTCATAGATCTGCACAATAATTTCAAATAAGCATACTATTTTACATGATACTCTTTCTAAAACTTTATCTCAGAATAACTATAGGTCCCCAGAATGTTACAAAATAGTACACAGAATGTCCTGCTGTTCAACACAGTGAACTGTCACAATCACCACCCGGGTTACAGAACTCAACTGATTTCTTTCTAACCTTCATTTAAGTGTGTGTGTTGGGGGGTGGTGCATACAGAGTTGTGTGTGATTTCATCCCACACGAGCATCTGTGTGTCCTGGATAAGCAGCCTGCGGAGCTGGTCCACCAGTATTTACACCTTTTATATTTGCTGCCTCCAATCCCAGCCATTCCCGGACAGACGCATCCACTGCCTTCCTGCTTCTTTCCTTTCAAAACTGGTGAAGATCTCAACAGGGCAACCTTTTCCAGGTAATAATTCATCTAATTCTTTCTACAGCGCTTTACCGAAGTGTGTGTGACACACAGCGGGCTGCACAGACACAGCGCACAAGCTGGCAGCTCCTGACATCTGCATCAGCCCTCGAACCACTACAAAGACCGAGTATTTCTAATAGAGGTTGTTTGGTAGTACTGCACTCTGGTTTTATTCGCAGTTCCCTATTCCTCTAGCAAAAACAGTTACTGAAAATATATAAATACATCTTTGGAAAATAGGGTATGGTAGTTATTGTTTTTAAATATCAAGCAAAGGTTGACGCTTTGACAAGTTTTCTCTAAAATATTTCCAAATGTTCAATATGCTGGGACTTATTGGATTAATATACCTATTTTAACAGCAATCTTTCTTTAAGCATTTCAATTCAAATTTTATGACTAAGCATAAATTTTGAATTTTAGACTCTCAAAGTTTGATTTGGCCGGGTGGTGGTGGCGCACGCCTTTAATCCCAGCACTCGGGAGGCAGAGGCAGGCGGATCTTTGTGAGTTTGAGGCCAGCCTGGGCTACCAAGTGAGTTCCAGGAAAGGCGCAAAGCTACACAGAGAAACCCTGTCTCGAAAAACAAAAAAACAAACAAACAAAAAAAAAGTTTGATTTGGAAAAGTCAGATGTTATTAAACCAACTTTCCTATGACCCAAACAAAATTATGTGGCAGCCAGTTTTTAATTACTGGTGAGATATCAAATTCCCGGTTACTCTAGTCAAACATGTTTCTAGATTGTTACTGCATTCTAAATTATTATATAAGTCTGAAATTTCCCTAAGATTCAATATGTGTCTTCACTTACCGAATCTCGTTTAAGAAAATTTGATGATTCTTCACTTAGTAAAGGTCTTGAGGCAAGAATGTCTATTTTGCCTTCCAGCCTCCCCTCCATGGTTTTAATAGCATTCAAAAGAGTCTTTAGAGAGATTCTGGAGTCTCCAATCTCCTGAGACACTCTCACAGAAGGCAAGGCAGGTGCAAAGGTCACTCGGCGCGTGGAGTTCGGAATAACAGTGGGCAAGGCAACTGCTGGAGCTCTCTCCTTTCCACTGCCGACATAAAGTCGGGACGCTTCGAGGGATTTAGAAGACGTGGCCCTCTCTGGAGATTTCCGTCTTCTTGGAGGCATCTCCAGTCACAAGTAACAGAACCAAGTAAGTCTAAGACTTACTGTTCAAGGAGTACCCACTTCAGTAAGAGAAATGGCAGAATGTTCTGGAAGAAGCTGGAAAATATATTCCTTGTTGTCAAGAATGAAAAGATCACACTGTTGTCTATGACCCAGTGAGGAAGCAGGCTGCAGCCCAAGCTTCCTCAGGAGTGTATATCTGATGAGGGCCTCTTTACAACTTTGTGACCTCACCATTCATCAGTAGAGTCTGTTAGTTAGAACCCCATGGACATTCCACTTGAAGACATTCTAGCACTATGGTTATTGGCAGTTTATGTACACAAATGTCACAGACAGCACTTTCTGTCTATACTCAGAGTCCAAGATTTTTACAGTGATCTAATTTGCATATATGGTAGACTTGTAATCATTGAACTGAATTGTTTTCTTTCAGTAAAATGTTCATGGGTTAAGTTCTTTATTAAGTGCTTTCTGTATTTTCCTTGCTTAACTTTACTCTTTTCCTGAAATGTTATGTGACCTACAACAGGTATCAGCATCTACAGGCACCATACTGACACGAAAGCCCTTTACTATCAACCCCCTTCCAGGTGGGCGTCTGTTTGTTGCAGACATGCCTTGCTAGCACTCAGTTCTGAGTTTGCCTACAATTCAAAGAACAGCTTAAGCTGCTGCTGAGTCAAGAGAGAGCATTCACCTTCCCAGGGCTGTCTGGGGAGGTGGGGAGAAAGACAGCAAGCCACACATTAAAGACATTAAACCCTGCAGCACTGTACCAGCTCCTGACAGCAACCTGCTTTCTGCAGAGACATCGTACCTGAGCATGTCTGGCCTTTAAAGCCTTGTTCAGCTTGTGCAGATGGTCATTCTGCAGCCTGGTCTCACTGAAAGAGTGCAGCTGTTCTTCCAGCTGTTTAACTTTTGTCTGCAAGGAAAACAACAAGAATGAGTAAGCCTGATCTCCAAGGGAAGAAGAGGTCATAAATTTTAAAAAAAATAGAGAACATTTGAAACGTGAAAAAAAATCCTCCACTTTTCTAACCTTGCAAACAATTCTCTCTTGACTGGTTGCCACAGGCAGGCTACAGATGTGTAAATGTGTCAAGACAACACTTTGATTTCTATGGCCTAAGGAAAATCCAAACGGACATGATCATGAATAAAACAGTGAGATGTCCTGTGGATAAATCTCAATTTTGAGTGGATGGTAGTACCTGGCATTCAAAACCTTTTCTTAATGTGGATAATTAGAAGTGTCAATCTACCAAAAAAAAAAAAAAAGGTGACAGTCTTGTTTTGCTCAAAGAAAACTAGGAAAGCTGAATAGGTAGAATTCTTACATGTTGAGTTGTATATGAAAATTAACTCCTAAAGCCAGGCATGGTGGTACATACCTGTTATCTGAGTCCTTAGGAAGCAGAAGCAGAAGGGTTACTGTGAGTTCTTAAATAAAGTGACTATTTTATGGGATAAAATCATTTATTCTCCCTCCTTAGGACTTGTGGTATTACAGCCCCTGAGAAACAATGGAATGCCCTGGAACTTACTAGCAGCACACTGTCAGCAAAGGGACTTTGACTTC
>CABHPH010157803.1:5638-47045 GCA_902168325.1 Peromyscus nudipes
AGAGAGAGAGAGAGAGAGAGAGAGAGAGAGAGAGAGAAAGAGAGAGACAGAGAGACAGAAGGGGGGAGGGAGAGAGAAAGGGAGCCCGACGGGAGGAAAGGAGCGGAAAGGAAGGCAAGATTTTCTTACCATAGCAGGTGCTCAACCTGTGTACTTTAAGAGAGAATGAGATGATAGGGATATGCACATTGTGGTTACACATTAATCTTTCTTGAAACTTACTGTCCCGTGATGTATTTACATTACTGAGTGAACATCTTCCTCATTATATTCTTGAAGGGAAGAACTCAGCTGAGAGACACATACAGCACAAGTAGGATATTATTTAGCAAAGTGAGGCAAAGCGTATCTTCTAAGAGAGACTGGCTAGGCTATCTTGAAGGAGGAATTGCCAGTTGGTAGGTTTGGCACTGTTGTTTTTTAAGAAACATTTATGAATATTTATGAGACTGATGACATGTTTATGGAGCAGCAGATCACCCTTAGAGGACATCTTTCCATGGCGCTCTACAATCGCCCACAAAGGGGCGAGAGGATGGAAACCACAGGGAAGCAGGTCTTTGGAGACTGCAGCCCCAGTGTCCAGTTTACAATTTTGTAACTGGGAGCATTTTCACCTAAGGTACTCATTCAATGCTAGGTGAATTTTGGATCAGAAAACAAAGGGTTAAGCGGACTAACTACTTGCAAGCCAGAATAAGGGTGCAACTCATCGCATCATAGCCCCACACTGTAGCCTGTAGCCTAGGGAGTTTCCTGTCCCAATCTCTACTGGATGAAGCGAGTCTTTGAAAATATCACAAGAATTTCAGGACAAACCACAGTAAATAGCGCACGCACATTTTAAACATAAGCACAAGATATTCACACAAAATAGGGGGCTGAAATCTGCTTATTCCCCAAATAGATGTCAACAGATAAATATAGCTGCAGCTGAAGGGAGATACGGGATCAAATTAATTTGTTTTAACATAATTATTGTTAGGATTTTTGTATAGTGACAAGGACCCATCATAGTCGATAAACTGAATCAGACAAGACATGCACATCAATAAAATATTTGAATATGTAAGAGCGGATGTATTACACTGTGAAAGTACACTTAATCCATTGAAACAGTTGTACTTGCAGATTCATGGGTGGTGATAGAAGTAAGCAAGAAAATGCATTCACTCTGGCAGTATGAAAAATTTTCTGGTTGTGTTTAATCTGGTCTGCTAACTTAGAAGCACAGTGATGAGTGGTGAGTAACAAACATGGAGATGGCAGTAGGAAGAAGGGAAAGGAAGTGGGAAATTGCCTAAGGGGTGGATTGATTTGTATGCGAACTGCTGAAAGATTATTGTGAAATAGGGAGAGTTCACTGTGGTATGGGCTCATAGATTTATAATGTGAATAAATGGGAAAGACAACTTGAAAGAAACCAGAGTCATCTGGGAATCAGGAACCTCACTTGAGAAACTGCCTCCATCAGATTGACCTGGAGGCAAGTTTGTGGGGTGTTTTCTTGATTAATGATTGATGTGCCAGGGCCCAGCCCACTGTGGTCAGTGCCAATACTGGGCAGCCCTTTGTTATGTAACAAAACAAGCTGAACAAGTCAGAGGAAATAAGCTTGTAAGGAGTGTTTTTCCATGGTTTCTGCTTCAGTTCCTGCCTCATTCTTACCTTGAATCCTTGCCTTGGCTTCCCTCAATTATGGACTATAATCTGTAAGCCAGATAAACCTTTTTCTCTCCAAGTTCTTTTGGCCAGTGTTACTCACAGAATGGAGAGTACTTATGTTTACCTGCTTATTTATTAAAGTACGGCTGGGGAAATTTGTTTAATTGGTCTATTACTTTGATGGGGCTTTCATTACAATTTATGACAGACTGAGTGGCTTAAGCAATAGAACTTTATTCTCCTAGAGTTCCTTTTATTCTTAGAGATTTCTTTATTTTATTTTATTTTATAATTTAATTTAATTTTACATATCAGCCATGGATTCCCTTGTCCTCCCCCCTCCCGTCCCCCGCCCCATCTCCCCCCCAGCCCACCCCCCATTCCCATCTTTTCCAGGGCAAAGACTCCCCTGGGGATTGAGTTCAACCTGGTAGATTCAGTTCAGGCAAGTCCAGTCCCCTCCTCCCAGTCTGAGCTAAGTGTCCCTGCATAAGCTCCAGGCTCCAAAAAGCCAGCTCATGCCCTAAGGACAGGTCCCAGTCCTACTGCCTGGGGGCCTCCCAAACAGTTCAAGCTAATCTCACTTATCCAGAGGGCCTGATCCAGGTGGGGGCTCCTCAGCTATTGGTTCATAGTTCATGTGTTTCCATTCGTTTGGCTATTTGTCCCTGTGCTTTATCCAATCTTGGTCTCAACAATTCTCACTCATACAAACCCTCCTCTTTCTCGCCAATTGGACTCCAGGAGCTCCACCTGGGGCCTGGCCGTGGATCTCTGCATCCAGTTCCCTTAGTCATTGGATGAGATTTCTAGCACGAGAATTAGGATGTTTGGCCATCTTATCACCAGAGTCGGTCAGTTCGGGCTTTCTCTCACCCATTGCTAATAGTATATTGTGGAGGTATCTTTGTGGATTTCTGTGGACCTCTCTAGCACTTTGCTTCTTCCCATTCTCATGTGGTCTTCATTTATCATGGTCTCTTATTCCTTGTTCTCCCTCTCTGTTCTTGATCCAGCTGGGATCTCCCGCTCCCCTAAGCTCTCTTTCCCTCGACCCTTGCCCTTCATTACCCCCACTCACGTCCAGGTTGTTCATAAAGATCTCATCCATTTCTCTGTCATTGGGCGATCCCTGTGTCTTTCTTAGGGTCCTGTTTTCTAGGTAGCCTCCTTGGAGTTGTGAGTAGCAGTCTAGTCATCTTTGTTTTACATCTAGTATCCTCCTATGAGTGAGTACATACCATGTTTGTCTTTCTGAGTCTGGGTTACCTCACTCAGGAGGATTTTTTCTAGATCCATCCATTTGCCTGCAAACCTCATGATGTCATTGTTTTTCTCTGCTGAGTAGTATTCCATTGTGTATCTGTACCACAGTTTATTTATTCATTCTTCAGTTGAAGGGAATCTAGGTTGTTTCCAGGTTCTGGCTATTACAAACAATGATGATATGAACATAGCTGAGCAAGTGCCCTTGTGGTATGATTGAGCATTCCTTGGGTATATGCCCAAGAGTGGTATAGCTGGGTCTTGGGGGAGATTGATTCCCAATTTTCTGAGATAGTGCCATATTGATTTCCAAAGTGGTTGTACAAGCTTGTGCTCTCACCAGCAGTGGAGGAGAGTTCCCCTAGCTCCACATCCTCTCCAGCACAAGGTGTCCTCAGTGTTTTTGATCTTAGCCATTCTGACAGGTGTAAGGTGGTATCTCAGAGTCGTTTTGATTTGCATTTCCCTGATGATTAGGGATGTTGAACAATTCCTTAAATGTCTTTCAGTCATTTGAGCTTCCTCTGTTGAGAATTCTCTGTTTAGTTCTATAGCCCATTTCTTAATTGGACTGTTGGGTGTTTTGATGTCTAATTTCTTGAGTTCTTTATATATTCTGGATATCAGCCCTCTGTCTGATGTGGGGTTGGTGAGACCTTTTCCCATTCTGTAGGCTGTCGCTTTGCCTTGTTGACTGTGTCCTTTGCTCTACAAAAGCTTCTCAGTTTCAAGAGGTCCCATTGATTGAGTGTGTCTCTTAGTGTCTGTGGTACTGGTGTTATATTTAGGAAGTGATCTCCTATGCCAATGCGTTCAAGACTACTTCCTACTTTCTCTTCTGTCAGGTTCAGAGTAACTGGATTTATGTTGAGGTCTTTGATCCACTTGGACTTAAGTCTTGTGCACAGTGACAGATGTGGATCTATTTGCAGCCTTCTACACGTTGATATCCAGTTATGCCAGCACTTTATTTATTTGGTGTGTGAGGGGCCAGAGTGGGCTCATGTGCCTTGGCACATACATGTGAGGGAAGAACTTGCAAGAATTGGTTCTCTCTTTTCACCACATATGTGGGTCCCAGGATAAACCTTAGGTCATCAGACTTGGTGGCAAGCCTGCTGAGCATTCTCACTGGCCCTTTTTGGGCTTTCTCTGTGTCTGCTACATGGCTCTCTTCAGCCTATGTTTCCTTGTGGCCTGCCTGTGTTCATTTCTCTTCCTACAAGGACTATCAGTATTATTGGATAAAGACTCACCCATAACACTTCATTTAACCTCAATTTTTCTTTTTATTCATTCATTTTCTTACTTATTTTTAAAAAGATTGTATATTTTCAAAATGGTGTGTGTGTGTATGTGTGTGTGTGTGTGTGTGTGTGTATGTGTGTGTGTGTATGCAGGTTACATCACATTTCTTGGGATCTGGCTCTTTCTTGCCACCTTGTGGTATCAATAGATGGAATTCAGGTTATCAGCCATGGCCACAGCCATCTATACTTGTAGAGCTCTCTTGTTGGCCCATAATTACTTTCTTACAGGTGCAATCTTCATATATAGTCATATTCTAAGATGCTGTGAATTAAGACTTCAACATATGCCTTTTTTGCTGTGGAAGGAGTGAGATCAACTTTTCTATAATGACTAGTATTAGAGTTTTAAAATATTTTGAATAGTTTTAAATATTTTAGAGGATTAAGAACATAGATTGGAGATATGAAATCCTGTTCTCATGCAGATTGTTTTTTAATGTCAAGATACATTGGGAAAATCAGTTTTTAAATGTATTATACATAGATGCTTAGAAAAAAAACATAAGGCACATAAGAAGAGGATATGTGTTATTTTAGTGTGTATTGATAGGGAATAAAGGCAAGGAGTCCATCAACTTACCACTAGCTTATGCTAGGAGTATGTATATACTCATGCTAGGAATTGGTGTATTTAAGAAACATCCCAGGAGACCCAAGTGAGTGACATGGAGAACAAAAGTCCAGGATGAGATCAGAAGGACTGCAAATAGAAGGAAGCTGTTTTATCTTCTTTAATTTCTTTGATAAACCAAAAATTGATGAGATCACAGAATCAGGATACTTAGACATGAGATCTATTTTTTATCTTACAAAGGAAGTTTAGTTTTCATAGAAGTAAAATGCACAGATCTCAAGTGCACACATTTTAATGAGTTTTCAGTATCATAAAATTGGTGTAGTTCATACCTCTTCAGAGGATACATTTATTAAATGTAATATTTCTGCCTCATAATGGTTTTATTTTTCAAGTCCCTAAACAGTCACGTACTGGAGATGCAGTGTGTTTGCAAGGGTTCATGAGTGTCCTCATGCCTTTTCTTTTATTTGATGGTAGTTCTAAAAATAATATTACTATTATTAATAATACTACTAGCTAAGATAGGTTGAGTCCCTCCCATGTCACAGGCAATGTTGCAAGAGTTTTACATGCCTTAATCCATTCATATTTATCTCAGCCTTTTGAAGCAGCTGTTACTGCTTATGTTTTATAGACAGAAAAGCCAAGTGAATACATAAACACACACACACACACACAGACACACACACACACACACACACACACACACACAAAGCTTTTGCTAGGATGTTTCATATTGGTTGAATTTAATATTATGGCCCATTTTCCCTTTGCTCAGATACAAGTGAGGAAACATTTCTTTCTTTTCATTCCACAATCTTTACACAAAAGGCACGTATTTAATTTTACCTTTACCAGCTTCCTTGAGTCTTAGTATATACCTTTTAATATGGTGCAGTTTCTCTTCTTTTCTTTTTTTATTATTAAGAAATTTATGTTCATTTTACATCCAAACCACAGATGCCCCCCTCCCTCCCCCTCCCGCCCCCCAGCCTTCCCTCCCAACCCACCCCCCATTCCCACCTCCTCCAAGGCAAGGCCTCCTGTGGGGAATCACCTGAGTCTGGTACATTCAGCTGAGGCAGGTCCAAGCCCCTCCCCCTGAACCAAGGCTGTATAAGGTGTCTCACCATGGGCACTGGGCTCCAAAAAGCCCGCTCATGCTATGGTGCAGTTTCTAAGAAGACTTTTAATTTTGCCTGTGAGTGGATTCTCCTGATGTATATTAATTTTTTTATCTTCAGCCACACAAAGGCCAGTCATTTTTTCAGTCATATTTGGATCTAAATCAGCATAAATTTTGATTTCTAGTCCCTGGATTTACGGGTTTATAAAGAAAATGTGCATAATGGCTGTTCACTTACAGTGCTTTTGTAGTTATCTACAAAGTTAAAAGTTTGAAAAGTGCCTCAAACTTCTGGAAGCTCTATCAGCACTCTCAAACTAGTTTCTGGAATGCTCTGGCAGCTTTAAGTACAGCCTCATAAAATAGATTAAAAAAATTCTCTCGTTATGCAATTTGCTATTAAAGAGAATATATGCCTACAGATAAAAATGCCTAATAGCAACTAAGCTAGATTCCCCAGGGAAATAATAGCTTTCTGGTTGAAAAAAAAAAAAAACCTAACCCATCTAGACTTTTCTCCTTATACAATTGTTGCCAACTCCCCTAAATTTTATCTAGATTTTTATTTTTATAATAAAGGTAGGAAATACTGCATATTTCTAAGTAAAAGTCCCATAATATCTTGTAGAATATCACTTATGTGGTGAGAAAGAAGAGAATGGAGGTATACAAGGATGTTTGATGGTTTTTTGTGTCTTAAAAGTTTTTTCCCTAGAGCAATACCTGACAAAGCAAAATGCTACTAGGCACGGCGTTTGTTGTGTGCTTAAAGTCTCTGCACTCAAAAGGTTGAGGCAAGAGGATTGTAAGAGCAAGGCCCGCAGAGGAAATATAGCTGAGATTTTGTCTCAATTTTTCTCAAAGAAAAATAAGGGAGAATTAAAAATAAACAGGGAAATAATAATACTAAAAGATTTTTGAACTTCTTAGGAAAACAGCCAGATGAATCTGTTTGTACAGATTGTTAATGTTCCCTGCTAGATCAGTCAGCCAGAGATGCTGCAGCAGTGTGCTTTCTTTGTTCCCCCTTAGACACAAAACGATATTTGCAGATAAGTAGAATCGTATTGGAATAAAACATAAGATGCTGACTCTCTTATACAGATGCTGACTCTCTTAAATCAACCCAGGCTACCGACTGTGCTTACACCTTGGTTAGTCGGCATGCGTATGGTCATCTTTCCACTTGACCAGGTTTGTTTGTATCAGGGGTATTAGAGTACACACATGAGACAATTATTCCACATGAACCAGAGGATAAGAGGCTGCTTTCCAGGTAGAGATTTAGCTAAGTTACACACAGAATTAGAAACTTGAAATAGATATGGTTAGACTGTCTTATAACTAGACAAGAATATACAACAACTAAGTTTTATCACTGAAATGGTGGAGTTGGCCCCTCCCAGTGCTGTGGTCTTGCAGGGCAAATCAAACAGGCTGTGAACGGAGAATGATTTGAATAATGCTTGAAGTCGTAATAGGATGTGATTTCACTTTCTATCATAACTGAGGTCAAAATTAAATTCTTCATAACCTCACTTGCTTGGCTCCTATTAGGAAATGACTTATCTTAGGCATTTTAATATTTAATATTAAGTTATTTCAGATTTTGTTGCAATAATAATTATACTTTAAAAAAATCCTCCATCTTGCTTGAACCTCATAACACTTTTCAAGGTGGATAGGGCAGGAAAGACGTCATCAATAAAAAGGAAGTGCACAGAGAGGCAAGATGCCTAAGGCCATGTTTTCATTTGATGATAGCCAAGGGCAGTGCTCCTCCCTTCTTTAGATCTTTTATTCTAAGGTGTTTCTGCTAGGAAAGTTGAGCTGATTCAGTGGGTATTGTTGTTATGTACACTTTCCCATAGGTTTTTTTCCCCACAATTAATTGAAGGGGTGAATTCTATCTTAGAGTTAAAGAAAGAGAAAAATTTATAGACTCAGTTGTTTCCTATCACAGGTTTAGAAATACACACACAGTGATAAGAATACAAGTAAGAGAGTTGTGCCCTGGTTACGAGGACTGGAGGCTGAGTTCTAATATTTAGCTGTCATTTTTATATAAAAGTAAAATAGAAAGGAAATGTACTAGATAATATTCCAACCTTTTCAAGAAAAACAAACTCAAAATGTTATGTACTTTTTTGCTTTGCACATATGATCCATCTCTGTCCTTTTGCAAATATTTATCCACATATATCTGAATAAATATAAATTTTATGTTGTTATTGAAATTAGAGTCTTAGCTGGGTGATGGTGGCGCACACCTTTCATCCCAGTACTTGGAAGCAGAGGTAGGTGAATCTCTGTGAGTTTGAGGCCAGCCTGGTTTACAAAGAGATTTCCAGCACAGCCGGTGCTGTTACTTAGAGAAGCTCTGTCTAAAAAATCAAAAACAAAATAAACAAACAAGAAAAAAAACCCAAAACCCAACAACAAAGGGAAAGAAAGAAAGAAAGAAAGAAAGAAAGGAAGGAAGGAAAGAAGGAAGGAAGGAAGGAAGGAAGGAAGGAAGAAAGAAAGAAAGAAAGAAAGACAGAAAGAAAGAAAGAAAGAAAGAAAGAAAGAAAGAAAGACAGAAATTATAGTCTTTGCTCCACTTATTTTTAACTCTTACTTTGTGGCTTTTGAATTTGAACGTTTTACTAGTTTCCATTGGTTGTCATAGGCAGCATTTCTGTTGTCTTAGTCTACTAAATCAGTTACATACATTTAAAGAGCTCAGCTGGGCGGTGGTGGCACATGCCTTTAATCCCAGCACTCGGGAGGCAGAGCCAGGTGGATCTCTGTGAGTTCAAGGCCAGCCTGGGCCTTTCCAGGAAAGGCGCAAAGCTACACAGAGAAACCCTGTCTCCAAAAACCAAAAAAAAAAAAAAAAAAAAAAAAATTTAAAGAGCTCTTTACCTTAGAAAATTGTACTCTGTGTTACTATTTTGAAACATAATTATGAAGCATATCAATTGTCTTTGTATTTAATATTGTCATCTTAAATATCTCTGCCATAACAGTGTTATTTATCTTACATCTAACAATTTATACTTTACTTGGTATTTATTCATTTATTTTCTGGTACTGGAAATTGAACCTAGGTCCTTGCCCATGCTCACCAAGCACTCTCTACTTGATTACCAGTGTTTTTCCTTTTATTGAAAATAGATTTTTTTCCTACATAATGTATCCTGATTATGATTTCCCATCCCTCTACTCCTCCCAGTTCCTCACCATCCCCACTACCATTCAGATCTATATTAGATGCTATTTTAAATATAGCAAATGATATCAGATTATTTTTGATCTGATGTGTTTGTTATACAGAAACTAGTTATATAGTTACTTCTCAATGCAATATACATAAATATGCATAAGGCATTAATTTATATTTCTTTGGATGTCTCTCAAGAATTTTGTAGCTTTTTGTTTTGTCTTTTACAAGGCATAATCTTTTTGCTTATATTTCATCAGTTTGTTGTTTCTCATTGATAAATAGTTCAAATGCACTTTATCTATGCCAAGATATATTTCTCCACTGTATTTTTCTATGTAGACCACACACCAGATACTTTTAAGACTAACAAGTTTTGATTTATTTCATGAATTGATGATAAACTGATCACCTAAGAGCCTTTTTCAAAAATCTTTTTTTTTTCATACATGGTTTCTCTGTGTAGCCCTGACTGTCCTGAAACTCACTTTGTAGATCATGCTGGCCTTCAATTCAGAGACCCGCCTATCTCTGCCTATCAGTTGCTGGGGTTAAAAGTGTGTGCTCCTGCCCCTATCCCCAGCATCCTTTGTAAACTTGATCACACTTAATCCTAGCAAATCTTTAGATGTGCCATTGTTAACATTATTCCACAGATTAGAAAATGGAAGCAGAGAAGGTCTTCAAGTATTAGCAAGTGAATGGACTCAGAGTTGCCGTTTATCTAAGTATTGGCTGTTAGCCTCTGTGGAACATTGTTATTTCAGGATGATTTCTTTTTCAATGCAATATTGGGTTGCCAAAAGAACTCTATCAGAGTAAATTGGAAGCATGCTCCTTGACATCCTAGTGATATATAGGACATCATGATAAGGTGTAAGGTAAAGTCAACACCATTTGAAGAAATCAAACAGTGTGTCAAAGTTCCAACCAGCAGTGCAGTGAGAGTTCAGGGACCATGTGTTAGCATCTGAGCTACCCGACATGGTAAAGTCTGAGTGGCTTTTAGTTTGGCATTTGAGGACCTGGATGCTGGTATATTTGGGGGCATGAACTGAGTCATTTTTTTTTATTCTAGCTGCTCTGTGTAAAAGCTCCTTGTATCATAATGACAGTTCTTTCTCTTTTGTTCTAATACAGTGGGATGCATCCTGCTTTTGTCCTGGAGTTCACCTCTGTGGCTTAGATTTGTCTCAGGAACATTCGTCTTCAGTCTCTGTGTTAACTAGAAGTCAATCATGAGGAGATTTGTCTACTGCAAGGTGGTTCTGGCTACGTCTCTGATGTGGGTCCTTGTTGACGTCTTCTTACTCCTGTACTTCAGCGAGTGTAACAAATGTGATGACAAGAAGGAGGGGTCCCTGCTGCCTGCACTGAGGGGTGAGTGTTCGTGAAGAAGGAGGTGCAGGTGCGTGACAGCACAGGAACCCCACAAACTAGATGAGGTTCGCCTTACCACGTTAGAAGAGCATTTTAGCAGAACTGTTCATGTACATTTAACTACGTGGAAGTTGTTATACTTACGTAGCCATAATTATCTTTTAGGAAGAAATGACAGTAGCTATCCAAACTCTTTAAGATAAATTTCTACCATTCCAGTGTCCTCTGAGGGTATATGAAGAATTACTTGAGGAATGTTCTGATTAGACAGAATTTCAAGTCTAGGCTCTAAGAAGCCAGTCATCTTTAAAGATCAAGCACATAACACAGGAAGGAAATATTAGAGTAAGACAGGTGGAGACTGTAGACAATTGGAGATAGAGTTGATATGACAATGATACAATTTCCATAGTAGCTTTAAAGCCTGTTGTTAAGTCAAAATACATTAGTGACCACATTCATCTTGTGGGCCACCAGAGTGTTAGCTCCAGGTTAAAGGCAAAAATAATTTTAGGCATATTATAAAGTCACTTTATCTAGTATTTTCTTCTTTAAGGAGCAGTTTCAATGACTAGAAAGCAGCAAATTCTAAACAAATATGATAATGTGTATTAAATGGTGACTTATCAAGGAAGGCATGAGTTTAGGTATCTGCAAATATTTTTTTTTATTTTGTTCTTTGTGATATCAAGGTCCAAAGTATGTGTATTTCTGAAATTCTCATAATAAATGTGACTTATGAAGTTCAAAACGTGCTCAAGGGTGTTCCATGCCTTGAATTATAATGGATTCCATGCTTAATAATAATATATATTATATATACATACAAAACAAGCATTTACCTTTGAGTTTAAGCTGAAATGTTTGAATCTATAAATTACTGTGTTAAAATCCTTCATTTCTTAATTGATGTAATATACTTTTAATTTAGCAATTTAAAGATTATTTTTTAGTCAAAATGTTCTGATAAATGGAATTTAATTTGTACTATTCAACTTGAGGAAGCTTAGAAAGCATAGAGTATTTCTGAAAATTAGTTTTAGTTCAGAGTGCTTTGGATATCTTGCTAAAATGATCTTGCTGAGTTGGAAACATTAAAAGTATCCTCCTCTTCTCAAAATGCAACTGCACTTTTCAGTATAGATTTGACTTCACACAGAGAATTGAGAGAGAGAGTGTGTACCATGTAAGTGATCACTATTTCCATTCAGATAGTTTGTGTGCATTTTAAGCCTTTATTAAACAATTATTCAGGGAGGAGGACCTTACAAGCCCCACTTTCAATGAATGAACATGGCATGGATTTCCTGATCTTTAATGAAAACTCTAGAATAAGCATTCTCTGCCTCTTTGCTGGAGTCATTGAGCTGCTGCTTGTCTGCAAGAGGAAGTGTGTTTGAGGCATTATATCAGTGCAGAATGCTCACTTTATCATGTGTGCAGTGGAGACATCTAGTTTGGTCACCAAGAAATACTATAACCTGACTCAGCAAAACCAGAATGGTCTTTTATACAAGTACCAAAACCATGCAACTTTGCTGATTTATGTCTTTAGTTCAGAGTTTTAAATCTCCAAATGTGAAATATGATGCTGCAAGGCAAAATGCTTCTTCTGGGGCTTATTTTGTGAACATTGACTTATTTGTAAAATGTTGTCTTGGTCCATTAGGGCTACTATGACAACACAGACAGACTGGATGTTGTCTACACAACAGAGGTTTGTTTTTTATGGTTCCAGAAACTAGAAAGTCTAAGATCAAGGTGCTAGTTAAGTCTCCAGGAAACCAAGGACAAATGGCTAGCCGAGAAGCTAGGATTCTGGCCTCCAGTCTCTCTATCTCCATTACCTGTTCCAGAGTCCTGGCTCTTCATCCATTTGTCTTGGGTTTCTTTGACACCTAACAGTACTGAAAAATGTGGTGTTTTGGAAGACACATTTCTTATAAAAGTCAGTCTTCCTACTAATCTCACTTGGCTGATGGTTGAAGCATACCTAGTAAAATTTTTCCTAGCCAGTGACCTTTGCTGACATGTCTCTGAAGTTTTAATATCACAAAAATTTAATGTTAAGTAAAATTCTTAATATTAAGTAATTTTGAGAAAGTATAGTTCAAAATTAGTAATAATATTGAGGTGCTGTTTCTTAAAAAATCTGACTTGGGAAACGAGAAGAATGTGGGGGTTGTAAGTATGGAGAGGGGTGATGTTTATGTCGTTCTGTATGCTGTGAATATGCATTGCTCTGATTGGTTGATAAATAAAGCTGTTTGGCCAATGGTGAGGCAGAATAGGGTTAGATGGGACATTCTAACTAGAGAGGGGAAGGAGAAAGACAGAGAACAGAGGAGATGCTGCCAGCCTCCACCATGAGAAGCAAGATGTAAAAGTACAGGTAAGCCACAAGTCACATGGCAAAATATAAATTTATAGAAATGGGTTAATTTAAGATATAAGAACTAGATAACAAGAAGCCTGCCATGGCCATAGTTTAAAAATATTAGCCTGTGTGTGTTCATTTGGGTCTAAGTGGCTGGGGGACGGGTGGGTGAGAGAGATTTGTCCTGACCATGGACCAGGCAGGACAGAGAAAAATTTTAGCTACAGAGGGGTATGATAAATGCAGAAGTAGAAGTGGGTAAAATAACAGTAAGGATTTCTAAAAATTCCACAAAGATTCATGCTGTTAAGGATCTATGTAAAAAAAGAAAAAGACAGAAAACAAACTGTAATACATGTAAACCTTTATATAGGTATGCATAGATAGTTCCATTGAAATTTTCACATCTGTGCTGACAATGTTTCCTCCAAGAGCCAAAGATCGTCTAACAAAAAAACCAACAGCAGGCATGAATCGCCGTCCCTTGAGTTGTTGGTAAGGGTTGTCCAAGAGACTCCCAAAGCATTATAGGCTATTGATATTGCTCTTGATTGATTCTCAGAGGTGGAAGATGAGATCATATTGCTAAAGACACCATGTACTTCAGACACAGGATCCAGAGGCCCTTGATCTGGAACTGACCTGAAACCCTCCTACCTGAGGGCTAGCTTTTATGGTACCAGAAACCTCCAAAGGAAGAAAGCAACCAACATTTCTACCCAACTATTATACCTATGAACTATGGCAATGACCAGCTTGACATGATAACCCTATGACTACAGTAGGGGCATTCATACCTTTGTGGTAATTAATAACTCTCTAATTGAACTTAAGACCAATTCAACTAGAAGGAAATTATGCCTGGTACTGGAAACTTACCCAACTACCCAGGGCTAGTGACATCATGGATCTTGATGAAGAATCTACAGCCATCGTAATCACAGATAAGTGCAATTCTCACCCCTCATCAAAGAAACTTCTCTCTACAACCAATGGCAACCATAATGGAAAATCACAAGGAAACAAAATGCAGAGTTCTGGAGGCCAGTCCCAAAGGATACATCTACAAAAAAAACTTCTCCACTTATAGCTCAGGGAACATTGTGATATAGAACAGAAAAATTGTAAGAGCCAGATGATCAGTGAGTTGGCTGTAATATTGTGTCTCCTACTAATGTCAGATGATAGATACACTCGTGAACTCTCAGCAACACGACCACCTAAACATAAACTGAGCAAGGACAACAATAATAAATGTGATAAAGTAGATGGGGGAAAGCCCAGGAGGCCTCAACCCTAGACGAAGAACTATAGGGAACTAAGGAATGCTGAGAGCAGAAAAATAGTCTTTCCTAGGGAAGAGCACACCAGTTGGTTATCCAATACCAAGTAGTCAGCCATAAAAATGAAGATGCAAGTAACATTATACAGGCTGAGCAGAATGGATTTATATATTTAAGAATAAATATGTATACATATATACATAATTTTATGTAACAACTATTAATGAAAGAAGACGACATGATTTGAAGACATCAAGAGTATATATGGGAGGGCTTGGAGGAAGGAAAGGGAAGGAGGAATTGATGTATTTATGTCAGAAGCTCAAAAAATAAAAGAAATAATTAAAAAATAATTGGAACAAATGATACAATTCTTATGTCCATAAGTACTGGGCTAGGCTCTGAGTCATGTACAAATTCAATCAAATGGACCATTGTCTTTAAGAATCACATATTCTAGCCTACTAGTCTAGGTACATTACAAAGCAGAAAGGAGTGACTGCTGAACAGACAAACTATTTTCAGAATTAAAGTTCTTGAAGTATGAAAGTTATTCAGTTGCATGAAATTTGAGAGTGAGGTGACTGCAGAAGGAATAAAATACTTTTCAAAAGTAAAGATCTGTGAAATCAGTAAATTAACTGATCAAAACTCAATCAGATGTAAAAAGAATTAGTATATTTTACTTTGAAAACTAGAAAGAAGACAGATTTTAAAAGACTTTGAGTGACTGGAAAGGAATTTTAACATGTCCTAAGGGGCAGCAATGTTATTGAAACTTGTTAGAAAGTATGTATTAATCATGCCCAGACACTTAGAAGAATACAGTCAAATACACAGTGTAATAGTAGTGGCAGTTTTATCTTGATTTACATAATTAGCAATTTAAGTTTTATCTATTTATAAAACCATTCAAATTAGATGGTAACTAATAGAATATTAACTCATTTAAATTATTCATGCTGCAAACTCTTAAGAACAAGAATTATTTCCTTACTGTAAAATTTAATTTTGATATTTTAAAAACTAGGTTCTCAAGTCCTACTTCACCACAGTGTATGTATCATATATGAACATTTTTATTTATTGGTTTACTTAAGTAAACCACTAAAATGAAGTTACTCATTTTTTTGTTTATTTAAAATATAATTACATCATTACCTCACTCCTACCTCTTCCATATCTACCTTCCACACTCCTTTCCAAATTCAAGGCCTCTTCTTTAACTATTGCTGTTACATATACATATAAGTGAGTAGGCATACCAATATAGTCTGCCTAGTCTGTTCAGTGTTGCTTGCATTTGTGTATTTCCAGGACTAATCACTTACTATTGGAAAATCAATCAGGGATTCATCCCCGGGGAAGACCAATTCTCCCTCTTGTGGATGTCAATTGCATATAGCTTTTCCCCATAGGGATGAGGCCCCATGTGATTTCTCCCATATACATTGGGATGTTAATTGATCGATTTGTTTGGTTCTTCTTTAGGCACTCAAGTTGTTGGGATTTCATGAGTGTAGCTTTCCCATCACAGCTAGAAGGCACAATCTCACAATGGACTTCCTGATCCTCTGGCTCATACAATCTCTACATCTCCTCTTGTAGGATGTGCTTCGAGCCTTAGGTGCAGGAGTTACGTTGTAGTTGTATCAGTTGGAGATGGGGTCCCAGGATCACTTGTGCTCTATGTTTTGACTAGTTGTGGGCTTGTGGCCTCGTTTGATTGCAAAGAGAAGCTTCTTTAATGAGGGGTGAGAGTTTGTGAGTATAAGGATAATTGTTTAGAAGGTAGTAGAAAATTACACTGGGTTAGGAAAGTGGTGGCAGTAGGTTGTCTTCTATGAGTCATGACCTCCCTAGGCATAAATAGTTGGCTAGATTTATAGTATATTTTGTTTAATATTGAGTAAGATCAGATAATATATTTAATAAACATAACTTGAGGGATGGTTTATGTCAGAGCTAATGATAAAATCATAACAAAGAAGACATTGTATATAGATCTGGCTCAGTGGCCAGATGCCTAGCACAAATGTGGTCTTGGATTCATTCTCTAGTACTGCAAAACCAGCCAACCCACCAAACAGGCAAACATCAACAGTGAAATGCCCAGGAGACATGTTCTCATTTTCATGTTTACCTAGGAGAAAAGAAAAGAGCATTATGTAAATGGAATGTCAGGATATCCATCGTATGATATCAGGGGGAGTTAGTCTGTGTAAGGACAAAATAAAGACAGCAAAATCAGTAAGAGATGATGTATTTAAAGGGAAAATATAACTTTGGTTTCCGTAAAGGCTGTAAGTACAGTGATAACTGAATCGAGAGGATGGGATGGCACTTATTAAATAACTAACCAATAAAATGACAATGGGCAAATCAGAAGCATCCACTGCTAATCAAAGTCATAAAATGGGTGTGTTGTATCAGAAACAAATGACTAAGGTAAATTTTCTGTTCATTTTGTCCATTCCTTCCACCATTACAGAAGATAGTGCCTGTCTTACAGTGCTCAGTTAGCATTGCTAATATATGGTCTGATTTATGTTTTGTGTGTTCTTATGATCATAGAATTTATGTACATGTTTTAAAGAAATAAATGAATTATTACAGATAAGGTGGGCTTCAAATTTGCTGTTACAAGAATAGCCTTAGCTTTGAATACTTAAAAATATCTTTCATTGGTCTTTATCATTTAATTTGCCATCCAAATTTAGCAAATTTATAGTTTAGAAACTCTCTCTTTTTTCCCCTCCTATAATCGGCCTTGTGTTTCCATGTCAGTGGTGCTTTTATCACACAGAGGCTTAGAAAATGTCATTACATATGTGTGTGGTAATATTGCTTTCAGTGGAGGAGCTTCTAATGGAATGGCATTTCAAGTGGGTGTGAGGAATTAGTCTACACAAGGAAGTGATAATAAGGATTTTGAAAAGGATCTAGTTAGTGGATATTTGACTCATATAGGAAAATCATGGAGAGAAAAAATTAGAGATGATAAATGATTATAATAAAACAATATTGGAAGCTTTAAGATGGAAAGATCAAGAATGAATTAATTGATTTATAGAACCTGTCTCAACGCTAGTAAGTGAGGAAACCCCTTAATGAATACAGCTTTTGGAGCAATTAAGGAATGTAAAATTTCAAATCATCTTATTGAAGTATCTATCCAAATGGTTAATTTAATTTTGATGAGTTTTGAAAATTAGCTCCCTGGCTCTTCCTCACAATTAGGGTATCATGCATGGCAAAACTACTTCATAATTTCAGTAAGTTAATTCGACATTCACTAGTCTGTTTTTTGGAAACACTGGTAGTTTTATATATTCTAGGAAATCTAAAGAGTGGAATAGTATAGCCATCAATTCCTATGCTTGAATGCATTTGCTCAGCATTAGCTTTTTTTTAGGTTATTCACAGTGATGAACATTATCAGTGGTTCCATCAAATGGAATACCGGACACAGGTCAATTTATTTAGAACTGAAGTTTATTTGTTCTAGCTCCTGAATCTTGGTAATCTAGGGTCAACTCACTGGCAGATTGGGTTCTTGGTTCTAAGATGACAGATTGTTGCTTTATACTCCAGAGTGAGGCCATCATATCCTCAGATAGGAGATCAGGTGAGGAGGACCCACCACTACCAGCCTTTTACAGCAGGGTTTATCCACAAAGGAGTGCTCAGCCCCTGCTATCTAAACACCTCCTCTATACTCTACATCTTGACAGCTGGACATTGGAGATAAAGAGCCCAAGACCTATGGGTGAGGCATCCACTGAAATTCAAACTGTGGCATGTGGACAGACAGCAAATGTTTATCCTTTCACTTAATGGAGTCTTAGCTTCTTTTTTTTTTTTTACTGTTATGAATAAATCCTGGTACATTTATGTATAAATCTATGTGTGGACATATGTTTTCATAACTCCTGGAAATATACCAAGGAGTAGAAATGCTGAGTCATACGCTAAGTGTGTGTTTAGTTTTGTGAGGTACTGCCAATCTGTTTTCACAACTTTGAAGACTGTTTTCTGTTCCCCTCAGCAGCGTAGGAGCGTTCTGGATCCTCAGCATCCTTGCCAGCACTCCACAGTCATGTGTATTAACTTTAAGCCAATTTAGTTAAGGTGTTGTAGTATCCATTGTTATTTTTGTTACTTGCTTTTCTTGGTAACTATAGAATGTTCAATATCATTTTATGTTTTATTTTGTAGTCTTTTATGAACTGTTCAGTTTTTGCTCATTTTTTAATTGGGTTATCTGTTGCCTTACTTTAAAAGAAAATAACATGATAGAGGGAGATATTGTGGGGATAGAGAGAAACTTGGTGCTAGGGAAGTTGCCAGGAATTCCCAAAGATGACCCCAGCTTGGACTACTAGAAATAGTGGAGAGGGTGCCTGAACTGATCTGGCTACTCCAGTGATCAGATCAATAAATACCCTAACTGTCATCACAGAGCTTTTCTCCAATGACTGATGGAAGCAGATGCAGAGATGCACAGCCAAACACCAGGCAGAGCTCCAGGAGTCCAGTAGGAGGGAGAGAGAGAGGAGGGATTCTATGAGCAAGTGCATCAGGTTCATGATGGGGAAACCTGCAGAGATGACCAAACCAAACTAGTGGGAACTCATGAAAGTTGGATCAATGGCTGTAGAGCCTGCATGGGATTGGACTAGGCCCTCTGCATGGCGAGGCAATTGTGTAGCTTGATCTGGCTACCCCTGGAGGTAGGATCAGAATCCATCCCTGGTGCATGATCCGGCTTTTTGGAGCCCACTACCTATGATGGGACACCTCCTACAGCCTTGAGGCAGGGGAAGGGCTTGGACTTGCCTCTACTGGATGTGCCTCCTCATGGGAGGCCTTGCCTTCTTGTAGGGGGACTGGGGGGTGGGTTGGGAGAGGAAGGCTAGGGGGGCAGGAGGAGGGAAGAGGGGGATCTTTGATTGGTATGTAAAATGAATGAAAACTTTTTCCTTAATAAAAAATTTAAAAAAAGAAAATACGTTCTCAAAAGAGCATTTATTTTAAATTTTGATAAAATGGAATACATTATTTTTAGAGATGTGTTTATTATGTATATGTTTATGTGTGTTTGTGTGTGTATGTGTATGTGTATGTTGATTGCACGTATGTATATAGATCATATACCTGCATGGTGACCACAGAGGCCAGAAATGGGTGTGGGGTCATCTGGAACTAGATTTAAGGATTATTGTTAGCTATTATATGGGTACTGGGAACCAAACCAGATCCTCTGCAAGAGTAGCAAGTATTTTTAATGGCGAAGGCATTACTCTAAACTCATATGCAACATATTATCATTTTTTCCCTTTGATGGTTTCTATCTATAATTTTATTTTCTTTCCTATCTATAAAATCTATGTCATGACAGTTTCATTGTGAAAGTTTTCTCTAGAAAATACATGGCTTTATCTTTAAAGATTTGGCTAATTTTTGTGCATAGTAAAAAAATGTAATTATAAAAATCCAGGACTTTAGTAACAGTTTAAACAATAACACAACAAAATTGTATCTGTAGAATGATTTTTATAA
Source organism: Peromyscus nudipes (assembly GCA_902168325.1). Taxonomy (NCBI): domain Eukaryota; kingdom Metazoa; phylum Chordata; class Mammalia; order Rodentia; family Cricetidae; genus Peromyscus; species Peromyscus nudipes. The sequence goes on from CABHPH010157803.1 coordinate 25,390, forward strand.
ATATTTACTTTCTAAAATTAATTTCATGTTATTTGTAATTAACAAAAATTTTATTAAATAACGTTCCAAAATTTATATAAATTTTGTTGTATAAGTGTTACCTTTGAATCTTTTTTAATTTTAGTTTTACTTTTTAAAAATTCCATATTTGTGTACCCAATTTATATCATTCTTCACTTCCCCCAGCCCCTCCTGTGTCTACCTCTACTCCCTCTCAATTTAACCACCTCATTTTCTTTATTATTGTTTCATGTAAGTAATTAAATAAACATATAAATTGATATAAAATGTATTAAATACCTTGCCAAAACTTTTAGGTATGTTATGTTAATGCTCCTGTCTACATCTTTAAGCATTGCATTGGGAGAGAGAGAAAAAAAACAAAAAACGACCCTAACTGGCAGAACTTCTTTAATAATAGTTCATGTTTTCCAATAATACATTTAATTTATATTCAACATAGAAAAGTCAAAATTCTAATAAAATAAAGAGGAGAAATAAACTGGAATTTTACACTGAAATGGGTGTTACACCAAAATTTAATTTTAATTTTTCAATTTGAACATTTCATCCTTTCATAATTTTTACGACTGTCGTGCAATTTTTAAATTGCTTGCATTTTTAACTAAATATTCAGTCCAGTATCTACTTTACAGTAGAGTCTAGATTATGAGATCAGTTTTTCAAATATGTAAGTGCTCTTCATATGGATATTTTTAGTGATTTTTCTGGGAACCTTATTGATCAGGTCTCATTACCAATATATGAGAATGTTCAACTCAAGACTGTATTTATAGTATCACTTCAAATGCATCCAATGATTAATTACTTTCCAATCAGATATTCTGTGACAAAAAACTAGTCAGCACACTGTTTTAGCTGCTTACCTACATTATGAAATATTATAAAAAAAACCACTTTTCCTGTCATAACTTATTCCATATAATACGTTGTAACTTCCTTAAACATTTCCTTTTGCACTTTAAAGGGAGTAATAAAAAGTTAAAACTGTTAATTCATCATTCATTACTGTCACTTGCCATGTCCTGTGGTTCTGCTTCGCTTTCTCTCCTTTAAAGTATTCTAATATAAATAATTTCATTTTATATATAGTTTCATTTCTAATGTATCTGTTTGGGACATGCCTACTTACTTCTTATATGGAGAATGATTTGACCTCCAAAGACAGCTTCCGGGAACCTGACAGTTATTCTCCAGCAAGTTGGCACCCATTGCTTCACTAAGGAGGGCTATTTGCATCTCGTCACCGTTTTCTGTGTCAGCAGAGCTTCCTCAGGATCAACTCTGTGCCAAGTTCTGAACTCAGAGCATTTTGTTTTCTCTTTCTTTATCTTCTATCATCTTTATGGAGAAATTAAGAATTATCTTATGAAAATTTTCTGTACCACTGGTTGATGCCGTAAATACAAATATAACTACTTTCTCTTATAACTACTCAGAGTCTTTCCAAAGTGACATTACCAGAAATGCCTCTTTCGAGAGGATGACTCCATTATCACCTGATCCAACCTCCAATTTCAGCCATTATTTTTCCTCCCTCTTAATTATATCTGAAGTAGTCACTATTTCTTCCTTGTCACGGAACTGTTGTTACCACTCTACGAGACTATCATACTGTCCTAATGTTCTGGCTTCCTAACTGTTCATTTCCAGCAGGTTCACATGTTTCTTCACCTCCACACCTTAGCTACTAATATCAAGGTAGACCAGGAAGAGGGATTCCACTTATCAATCCTGTACCATTGCACTGTTATCCTCATCTATTCCAGTCTTACTTATAAAATGCCATGCTATAATTTTACAACTTATGAATTTATATATCTCTTTCACATTTCTCTCCTAATTGTTTAACATCACAGCCAAACTTTAATTTATATATTTCTTTGGTTTTTAAAAAAATATTTCAGATAGCCCCTGTCTAAAATTGAACTGATCTTTTACCAAATGCTTCTCCACCAGTAATTTTTTTCTGTCAGGTCTTACCACTGAAGCTGCTTAACCCCAAAACCTCTGTCATCCTTAACAATATTCTCACAGCCAGCATCCACAATTCCTGTGCATTTTATGTTCAAATAACACAAAATTTAAAACCTAAGTCAGATCATGCCTTTTTCTTTTTTTCTTACTATTTTTTAATTTTTTTTATTTTACATATCAACCACAGAGCCCCCTCGCATCCCTCCTCCTGCTCCCCCCTCCCCCGCCTCCCCCTCAACCCAACCCCCATCCTCTCCTCCAAAAGAGTAAGTCCTCCCATGGGGGGACGGCTAAGCCTGGTATATTTAGTTGAGGCAGGACCAAGCCCCTCCCCCCTGCATCAAGGTGAGCAATGTGTCGGCCCATAGGTATTGGGATCCAGAAAGCCAGCTAATGCACCGTGGATAGATCCTGATCCCACTACCAGAGGACCCTCAAACAGCTGGGGAACATGCTTTTTTCTGATCAGATGTCTTAACACTTATCAGTGCCCGTGAAGTCATTGTGACTATAAACCTTGTATTCTCGCTCACTCACTCCACTCCTGTGTCCTGACTACTCCTAGACCACAGCAGTGTTTTTCTGCCTCAGAGTCTTTTCCTTGCTATCTTTTCTTTCTGTACTGTTACCATTTTCACATTCTCATCGCCTTATTTTCCTCAGACTTTATGCAGGTGTTGCTGACACAGGCAGCCTCAAAGGTCACCCCTTAAGTGTCTCTTACTCTTGTGTTCCTGCCTTTCATTGTTAACCATCAATATTTCCTGATCTGACATAGTTGATGTGTTATTTGTTCTGATTGTTTGATGATTGTTTCTTTTGCTTAGATCAGCCCTTTAGATGCCAAATTGAAGGAACAAACTCCATGATTTCTTCCTTAAAATGATCATGATGGAAGGATCTGCAGAGCAATCATTCATCTTCCCCCCCCCAAATAACAACACACCACTGGAGAGAATCATTTTCAGATTCAATTATAAATTCATAAAGAACAGAGAACACATGTAAACATGACCAACAGATAAAGAAAACACAAGGTTTACCAACATTGTTTTTGCCAACAGCTGAAAACAATCATGATTTCTTCTTTTAGATTGTAACTTTATACAATAAAGAAAACTGAATACATCACCAATGTGGGAATTAACAGATTTCAAGTAAATCTGCCACAGTTTTAAATAATAATTCTCGAGCAGTATTCAACAAAAATTCCTGGAATGCTGGAAAATTAGAAAATAACTTTATTTGGAAATGGGGTCTTTGCAAATATAATTAGCTAATGAGTACTGACCCTAAATCCATGACTAATGCATATGACACCTTAATTCTGAACTTTTGGTGTCCAGAACCAAGAGAATCAATTTTAATAGTTCTTAGCCACCAAGCCACCAAGTTTATGGTAGTTTATTTCTTTATTTATTGTTTCAATGGCAGCCATAGGAAGCTCATTCACAATTTGAAAGAAACATTCTTCAAATGAAGATAGGCCTGTCCTAAGCCAGAAGGTATTTCATTCTTAATATTGAGGTGATATTTTTTATTCCATGTTCAAGATGCAGCTACAATCTAATAGTCCATCATTACAACTTCAATAGTTGGATGGAACTCTATAAGGATTAGAATACATTTAAAGAATTTTACCCATATTTGAAAAAAGTAAGATACTGAAATTATGTAAAAATTTCCAGGTGGTGATAGCACATGCCTTTAATCTCAGCACTTGGGAGGCAGAGACAGGTGGATCTCTATGAGTTCAAGGCCAGACTGGTCAACAGAGTGAGTTCCAGGACAGCCAAGGCTACACTGAGAGACTCTGTATCAAAAAAGAAGCAAACAAAACCAAAAACCAAACCAAACCCAACAAAAACGAACAAACAAACAAACAAAAACCAAAGAAAGTGTATAAGTATTTGTTGATTACCAACTCTTCTATAAATGATTAATGGACAAACACTTTTTAGCTTGACTCTATCAATGAAGGTTTCAGAGGTTGGTGAAGAGGAACATAGTTTCACTTCTGCTGGATAGGCAGCTCTGGAGGTCTAATACAGAATGGTGGCAATGTTTATAATGCCCTATTCTATCTGTGGCATTTGTTAAAAGAATACATCATCATAGCAACTTCATGTCACACCAAAACCCCCCAAAACAGGTGTCAGTGAGGTAATAGATATGTTAATTATCGTGACATGGTTATTATTTCCACTGTACACAGATGTCTTAGCATCATATTTTATACCTTAAATTCATGCAGTGTTTGTTTAAAAGTTATAGCTTGATAAGCTGAGGAGAAAAATAAATATTATATTACAATGCTCCTTTCCTGACCTCTAAGCTGAAATAGCCATGTAAAATGCTGTATCTACAGCTTGCTTATCTAATTTTAATTTCCTCATAGCCTTTACCTTCTTATACGTCCAAAGTTTGCCTTAAACATTTTTGTGTTTTATGTTTACCTCGTTAGAACCTTTGTTCTGTGGAGGTAAAATCTTTGTCACATTTGACACTTAATTCTTAGTACTTATATTAAAAATGTGTGGAAATAGTAGGTGCATAGTAATTAATTAATTTTATAATACAGTGAGGCTCTATCCCTAAGCTGAATTGCCTTTGATATGAAATCACTGAAGTTTAAGGTTTGATTCTCCTTACCATTATGTTAAAGATGTTCTCTGAAATTCATAAATTTCAAGCCTCATATCCTGGGTGTCTCCTTTTCCTAAATAAAATTTCTGCTCAAGTATTAATTTAGCAGAAAATGGCGTTTGTAACACTTTAATTAAGCTAGTAAAATGATTCTTCTCAAAACAGTGGACTATGCTGGAGTCATGTGAGTTGAGTGAGTAAAACATTTATAATCAGCATTTATAAACAACAAAGGTTTGAGCATGTAGATCATTCTGAAAATCCAAACTATTTAGCCTTTACCACAAAAACAGCTTTTTCGGTCATTGATATGTTATATATGGTTGTTCACATTGAGTAAAAGTAAATATACTTATTTACATATTACTTATTGATTATTTGCTATTTTAAAAACATTTACATATTAGAACATTTTGACAAAAATAAATTACATGAGGATGTGTGAGTTGACAATCCAGAGCTCTATAGAAATGATGTGGAAAGAAGGGACTTTAAAAGTTAATCGATGTGAATGCACTTAAAATAAATTTGAATTTTAGTTACAATAAGTTAGTGAAATTATTTTATTGACATGTTATTAATGATGTACACCTTCTCTCTAACAGATCATGGCACTCTTTATGGGTGTGTCACTCATGTGTCAATTCTTTTCAACACTGTTCTCATCAAAATAAGAGGAAATTCCCTGGGGGAAAACATTGTGATCAAGTATTGCACTTTAGATAAAACATGGGCATAGTCAACAATTTTTCATGCCCTTCGTAGTTTGACATACCTAAAGTACACTTTTTGATTGGTTGCTGTGCAGTAAAAGGGTACTCTTGACTATATTCAAATCATAAATTGTTCTTTACTGATTGTAAATTTGCTATTATTATTTACTTGCTTTGAATATCATGTTATTCAAAGCATGGTTCTTTTTGTTTCTTTGATTTTATTTATTTTTTATAATTTCATACAATATATTTTGATCATATTTCTTTTCCTCAAAATCATCACAGACCTCATCACATCCTTAAGGCCATGGTTTTTAGCTCTCTTCAAAACCAGAAAAGCAAATACTAGCCCCCCCAAAATACATACACACATATGAACAAACCATATGGTGTGTGTGATTAACGTTAGCCAACCACTCTTGAGCGTAAGGCCTGCCGTGGAGTGTCCTTGACACACCCTGGGTCACCCCACTGAGAAAGCTTATTTTCCCTCTTACAGACATTACCAATTGCAAATGGGTTCTTGTCTAGTGGTAGGATTTTGTGCCCACTTCCCCTTCTACATGTGGGATTTTGTCTGGCTACAGTTTGTGCAGATCTTGTGCATGCTGTCACAATCTGTGAGTTCGTTTCCACGTAGTCCTGTTGGGATTGGAAAACACAGTTCCCTTGAAGTTGTCTATCATCTTTCACCTTCACAGCGGTCAGCCTCCTCTTCTACATAGATTTCTGGAAGGGAAGTATGTGATAAAAACATCCTATTTATTGTTGAGTGGTCCAAAGTCTTTCACTCTCTGCAAACTGTCCTTGCAAGTTGTAAGTCTCTTTATTATTTAGCTTTAGACATGTGTGTTTCATTCAGAATATCCACAGGTATCAGGGAGGAAGAGAGTGTCTTCCAAGGAAGAGGAAGTAGAATATGGTGTTTTAAATGGATAAAGGGGAAATTGGAAGAGAGAAATTAAATGGGAGGGAAATGAGAGGGGGCATAGAAGAGGGAATATGGGCAAAGACAGCTGATGCTAAAGGCCTTTTGAAAAGCCCTATGGGAATCTACTCCTCTAGAAGCTTCCTAAAATATATACATACATGGAATGTGTTTATATAGTGTTACCATAATGGGGAAGATAATATCCTACCTAGACATCATATGCTATCAAATAAAATAACCAGTACCAGGAACAGGTTACATTTTTAAATTGTTAGCTCAAACCCCCACAAATAGTACAGGCTATTACTAATGTTACTGCTTTCCCTCCACAAACTGATGATGCAGTCCTGTTGCTGAAGATACCATACACTTCTGCAATTGACTTGGTACTCAACTCTCCTTGGTAGTGTTTATGGTGCTAGGAAGTGGAGTGAGATAGTAGTCATTTCCTCTGAGATTGAAACATTCCACCCTGAAGGGAACTTCTTAAAACAGAATATAAACAACTCAAAAGAGCTTCAGGATGTCCCTCAAGCTGACCAGACTCACTAGGCCCCATCCCTTCCCAAAATAAATAGTCAAGACTGCTGAGAGTCACTTCCCAGACAAGTCATGCTGTAAAGGAAACTCTTAGAAGAGTTAAGTTTCAAGGAATACTCTTGAGCCCAGATGAGCAGCCGCCTGCAAGAAGCAGAAACCAGCCAAGCTGCCTGGAAAAGACACTCTCCAACCTGTTGAGTTGCCTACAGGCTGGGCAGTGTGCTCTAGGCTTCTGGCTTTTTGGAGCTGTCACCTATGCTAGGGTGGGCTTTGGTGATGCAGCTGTCTTTGACTCATTCCTATTCCTGTAAGTAACTTTTCACCATTCCTATGGTTCACCAAGTGGGACTTTGGTAGTATCCATACTTTGGCCTGTTATAGGCTCCTTATCTGGGGTGAGTAGATGTTCATGTGTTGTGTCTTCCGGGGAAGTCTGACACAATAACATACATAAGAGGAGAGAAGTAATCAATCTCATCTAGTTAAGAATCCTGTGAGCAACATGTCTGCAAAATATTCCTACTTTCCAATAGAGAAGCAAATGTTATGGAAGCAACCAATCACTTTTGGTTGGGATTCAAGACCTGTTCATGAGATAAACCCCACAACTGATATTAACAAGGGCAAGGATCTGAGATTTAGATAGATCATGGTTCCTAGGGGAAAATCTATTATTATTATACTGCTCAATGAACACAGCAATAAAACAACTCCTAATGACGTATTGCTATACCCATAGATCAGTTCTTAACCCTCAGCAAAGAAGCTTCTCTTATAGTAGAGGGCTATAAGAACAGAGACCCAAAGCATGGGTCTTAAAATGATAGTATCAATACTTCCTGAGAACATTTATTAATACCACAGTGTCTCAGGTTTACCCAAAGCAACTAGATTGGAATCTGTATAATAACAAAGTCCTCAGTATATTTTAGGAACATTCACATTTTAGATTAAGCCCTTTCCAATTTTTGAAATTCTAATGTTTCTCTAGAACACACTCACAGTTACTACCAAATGAGCTCTCCACTGGAACCTCTAGAAAGATAAGTACTGAGAATTATCACATCATGAGCAATTTTGCCTCCAGTCACAGTTATTTGTGGAGTGCCTTTATCTTTAATGATACTACATATGCTTATCATCATCTAGCAAAATGTATTTTGTAGATCTTCAAAAAAGTTTCTTTCAATAATTTTAGCCAAGTTTCCCATAAAATTACAAATGGAGTGTTAAATGTAATTCAACCTAAGTTTGTCGGCCACAAAAAGATAGATCATAGTCTGCATGATCCTTAAAATACTTCAGGTGTTGAACTCTTTGATTATTAGTCAGAACTTTCCATCTTCATACTCAATGACATGTAGTGTAGGAATAGAAAGGTGGAATAATTTTTTCTTTTTCCATTCTGGCTGCAACCTTGAAGAATTTGCTTGAATTACCCTATATCCGGCTTTCTTATTTTGGGCCATCAACCAGCTCCCAAATTATGACATGGAGACTTCTTATTAGTAATGAATGCTTGGCCTAGCTTAGGCTCATTTCTGGTTAGCTCTTTCAACTTAAATTAATCTATTTCTCTTTATCTACCTTTTACCTCAGGGCTTTTTACCTTTTCTTCCTTTGTGTCCTACTTTTCTTGCTTCTTCCATGTCTGTCTGGCTGGTGGCTGCCTGCCTGGCTGGCCAAGGTGTATCCCTCTTTCTCCCTCATTCTTCTCTCCTTCTCTCATTCTTCTGAGCCCACATTTCTCCTCCTATTTATTCTCTCTACCTGTCAGACCCACCTGTTCTTTTTCTGCCTAGCTATTGGCTGTTCAGCTCCTTATTAGACCAATCATGTGCCTTAGGCAGGGAAGGTGAAATAGCATGACATCTTTTCGTAATTAAATATAACATAAACAAATGTAACACATTTTTACATCATTAAATAAATGCAGCAGAAACCAATGTAACATACCTTTACACAGTTAAAGTAATATTTCACAGCATAAACAAATGGAACACATCTTTACATAGTTAAATTAATATTCCATAACAATATCCTTTCTATGAGAAGTCAACAGGTTATGGATATGTGGTTTGCCACCTTGCTTTGTGAGGCCTTTGGCATGCATCTTAACCTTTTATGCCCCAGTTTCCTCATCTTAAATAATAAAGAGTACTTTTTTCATGCACTGATTTTTATGATTAAGTTTTGCTGCATCTGCAGAACATTTTGTACTTTAGTATATGATGACCACTAGGAAACTGCTGGTCTTATAGATTATTTTTATTTATTTGCAATTTGGGTGAAAAATAGTAATTGTATATATTTATCAAACACAATTTGAGCTATTCTATTATTTTATTATAAATTTACATTCTAAATTTTACTATAGTCATCTAAAGAAAGCTTGCATGTAATTTATTAAAACTAATTTATAATTACTTTTGATAAATTTCCAAATTAATATCTTTGAATTTTAATTATGGGTAGTTTTGTAGAGCTTGGCACTCATTTAGCCATATGTGTTTAAGTAATGTCTATGGTTGCTGAAGGGCAGAAGATCAAAAATTGATGTGGCAATAAAAGCTTCCTTACTTTTGAACAGATCAATATGTGTAAGTGAACCAGAGACACTAACGACCAATTATTCAGGACAGAATTACAATAGATTCACAACTGGATGATGTTAGGGGCCTGAGATTACGTTCTCTGTCTAAGCTAGTAACTGAATGCATATCCTCTTTTTAATACCTTTCTGTAATACTCATCAATTTTAATAGATATTGACATACCTGAATGCTTAAAAGGACATTGAAGAGTTGCACTATTTATTCAACAACAGCTTTGAGAATACAAACGCAAATTATAATCATTCTTTGGTAGAATCATTGTACATAATATTATAAGTACAAATAAAACATTTGTATTTACGATTCTGGACATTTTTTAATGTCCAGAGACATTATGAAGACAAAATGAAGCTGGTAAATGTAGAAACATACAATGTCATCTTTTGCTTGAGTCGTATTTGTTTTCTAGAAAAAAATTCGAAAGGTTTTCAGAACTGATCACAGTTCTGTGAAAAGTGAGTGGAAGAAAGACTATATTCTCCCCCCAGATTTTCATTTTATAACTGAACTTTATGGAGGATCATGGAACGTAATTCTGTACAGGATGTGATGGTATGTTCTGATAACTGAGGGAGAAGTAGATGTTCTAGCCAATGTAGAACATAACCTTTATGAACTACATACTGAATTATAATTGTGGTACATTTGTGGTAGCAGGTACATGATCCAGTCTTATCTGTGCGGAGGCCTAGGAAACCTCATGACCTGGAAGTGTTTGAGAGTAGAGAAAACTACTGGAATTCCAAGATCAAGTCTGCTGGTGGTATGATCAAATCATTTTATGAGATACTGAGTTTTGCTTGTAATTCTAAAATCAGTGGAATGACATGAAATATTTAAAACAGGAAGGCTTTAAGGTCAGAGATGAATTTAAGAAGTGTAACTGCTGTGCAAAAATCAGGAAACCTGACAAGTGTGTGGAAAGGCAACTGTTAGGAAGTTATTGTGATAACTTGTAATTAGATATAATGGTATACTTACCAGGTTAGTAGAATTTCAGTCAGATGATAGGGAATATTGATAGATGTGGAAATAAAAGATTTAGTATAATTGTAGGGTGTAGTTTAGAGACAGTGGAAATAGTTTGGGGTGAGCCAGGGGACTTGGTCTAGGATACCCCTTATCTCACTTACTGAATTGTTGCATGGAAATTAATAGTCTTTGCTGAGGGATTGAACTAAGTCTTATATGTAGTGCAGCTGCTTTCCCATGAAGAGACACATGTAAAGATGTTGAGTATATGGTCACAACTTCTTATGAAGCTCAGAGAATTGTGGATTAAACTTAGAACACTGAAAACTGTAGTTATTAGGTAAACGGAGTAAGAATTTCCTTTGTCTGGGGTGATGCTTCAGTTGCTAAAGTACTTGCTGTACAAACATGAAGACCTGAATTCAGACTCAGATCCTTAGTACCCATATACAAAGCCATGTGTGGTTGCATTCATGGATTCCTGGAGCTCACTGGCCAACTTGTCTTATCAACTTGGTGAGCCTTAAGCTCAACCACAGACCCTGTCTCAGGACTTCAAAGCACACAAACATGTGTGCCACATACAAACAAGTACATATGCATATACCATATATTTGCACAAATAAACCCAAGGAATATATTTAAAAAGCACAGAGAAATGCTGTTCATAGAGAAACCTAAGAGAATTAATAACATATTGGTATGTCTTGAAATGTGAATAGAAAAAGAAGTGGGCTTTCCAAGGGGGAAGAGTTAAGCAGAGTTTGCAAGTTTTCTTTCTCAGGGCTCTGAGAACTCATGATAGTGTTTAGAACATCTTGTGTATTGAGAATATGACAGGATAGATGGGATCATCTGGGTTAACTGGGGTTGGGGGTGGAGGGGAGGGGATGAAGGTTGGGAACATGAGGGATTGGGCTGCTCAAGTTGGAGGTGACATGGAGGGAGAGAGTATTGAAAGAAATATCTTGATAGGGCCATTTTGGGGTTAGGGAGCAACCTGGTGCCAGGGAAACTCCCAGGAATCCACAAGGATGACCCAACTAAGACTCCTAGCAATAGTGGAGATGGTACCCGAACTGACCTTCCCCTGTAGTCAGATTGGTGACTACCTTAATTATCTTACCATCACAGAGCCTTCATCCAGTAACTGATGGAAGCAGATGCAGAGATCCACAGGCAAGCACTGGGACTCTAGCTGAAGAGAGGGAGGAGGGATTGTACAAGCAAGGGGCGGTTCTGATGGGGAAACCCACAGAGACAGCTGACCTAGGCTTGTAGGAGTCCATGGACCCTGGACCAACAGCTAGGGAGTCTGCATGGGACCGACCTAGGGTCTCTGCATGTAGGTGACAGTTGTGTAGCTTGGTCTGTTTGTGGGGCCTCTAGCAAGGGGATCAGGACCTGTCCCTGGCACTTGAGCTGGCTTTTTGGAACTGATTCCCCATGCTGGGATGCCTTGCTCATCCTTGATGCAGGGGGAGGAGCTTGGTCCTGCCGCAACTTGATATGCCAGGCCTTTTTGATTCCCATGGGAGGCTTGCCCCTTTCTGAATGGAGGAGGAATGATGGGGCGTGGGTAGATGGGTGGTAAAGGGAAGGGACAGGAAGAGAGGAGGGACGGGAGACAGTGGGTTGGTATGTAAAAGAAATGAAAAAAATTAATAAAGAAAGAAAAGGACAGGATGGAGTTGCCAATCTATTACCTCATTTGACAACTAAAGGAGCTTTGTTCTTATCTGTAACATGTGCTGTGATTTCCCATGACACCTTGTGTTAAAATATTTAAAAACATGTACATTAAGGAGAAGATACTCTGATATATTATTAAGAGGGAGAGTTCTTAGTTTATAGTTTGATATATGAAGATGAAACCTTGATGGGCAAATACCACAGTTATGTCTCAGATTATTTCTACAGAGACTAAGTAGTGAATTGAACACTGTATAATAACTGAATATTTATTTAATCTCATGTAAAGATGTATTTCTTGAAATTCAGTTTTCAGAAAGAATAAGGTATGGCTTATTACTGTAATTTGTTCCTTGTCCCCCAGGTTTTACAATTTAATGAATCAGATTCTCATTTCAGCTTTCAGAACGTTTTAGGGTGCCTGGCATGGGGCTGCTGGTCCATATTCGGTAGCATTCTACCTGAGATGATGTTATATACATGTTGTTTTTTTCCAGTTTTCCATACTTTTATTATAACATGGATATATAATATATGTTTCTTATCATATCTGTGCCATATACGATAATATCTTTTGTGAGACTGGTGAGGAATTCCATCCTTTGTCTTGATCTCAAGGGCAAAGATATTCACACAGAGAATGTCTGCTTTCCTGTATCATCCTAGAGGGCAATTTCAGCATTCTGGTATTCTTGCAGCCTGACACTCAACACTAACAAATTTGTGCTGGGAGATATTAACATTTCTTTTCTGTCATATTTCACTACAATCCAAAAGAAAGAACACTATCCTAAAATGTATAATTTTAGGCAAGTGAAACATTAGGAATGAAAGCGACAGGCTCAGAGGAAAGTTATATGGTGGAATAAAACTTTATGATCCATTTGCTGCGATGGAAATGCCCTTGGCTCATCTTAGTAAGTAAACACTGCTAAATTTATTTAAATATTGATCTGTTTTCAGTGGAATGAATTTCAAAACGTCAAAGTCATAAATGTATCCACAGCATTTTTTGACTGTGATGCAACTGCACAGTGCTGTTTTACAAGTCTTTAAGTAGGTTGCTGATAACTGCAAATTCTGATATAAGTTTCAGCAGAGCAGTCCTCTATCAGCAAGTTCATGTGTTGCAATCAGTGAAACCCAGAAAAAAAAATAGTGACAGGAACAGATCAGGTTTCATAGCATCTGTCAGTGAAGATAACTACTTTATTTTACAGGTGAGAAGCTTAAATGTCATAATGATAGTATGGGACCTATCTAAGGTTTACCCTCTATCTCCTTGAACAGGTGGCATTGCAGAGCTGGAATTTTGAACTTACTTTCAGAGCTATGTTCAATTAACACCACAAAATGTGATTACTTTACATTTTCATGAAGGTTTGTATAATAAGTAGCTGTAGACGAATTTCTAAATGGTCTTATTAAATAAAAAAAAACAGAGCCAAATATAGGGACGAAAGCCTCAGAGATCAGGGAAATAGAAACATCAGCCAACCTCACTTCACCAACTCTGCAGCTTCCAAATGTGAGCCACTTCCTGTCTACCCATGCCTTAATATACCTTGCTTTTCTGCCCTTTCATTGGCTATCTCAGTCAAGCTACCTCACTTCCTTGTCACTGTCTGTCTATACAGACCTCCAGGTCTCTATGGTTGGTATGGGGATTAAAGGCATGTGTCACCATGCTTGGCTCTGTTCCCTAGTATGGCCTTGAACACACAGAGACCCTGCCTGCTAAGTGTTAGGATTAAGGGCATGTGCTGCCTGACTTTGTTTACTTAAAATGGCTGGCCTTTTCCCCTTGATCTTCAGGCAAGCTTTATTTATCAAAGCACAAATAAAATACCACATTTCAGCACAAATTAACTATCACAAGTAACTTTATACATTCACATGACAAATGACAGTTTTTTTTATTATTTTTTTATTCTTGATAATTTCATACATTTTAAAAATGAAATATGATCGTATCCATCTCTTATTTCCTTTCTCCAGTTTTATGCGTATCCCCTACAACACGTCCCCTTTCCAACATCATTATCTTGTTTTAAAATTTTTTGATAACCTACTAAGTCCAATTAGTGCTACCCATATGTTCATGGGTTTGGGGCTATCCACTGAAGCATGGGAAACGTATCAGTGGAGCCACCCTTAAAAAAGAAAGATACTCCATTCCTTAGCAGCTGCCCATTGCCAATAGCGCCTCATTAGCTCATGGCCTGGAGAGCACCTCCCTCATGTATGTCAATTTTTGGATGAAATAGCTGTAGCTCTTAATCTAGCTGGGGTGAGCAAGAATTTTTAAGTAAGAAGCTCTGGAAATTTCTGTTCAGATTGCCGAGAGTATTTAATTTGCTGTGAATATTTGAAATGCTGAGAATTTTGTTACTATTGGAAAAACAAAGCTAATGAGAGTTAAGTTTCTTAATTTTTGCTGAAAGAACTATTTTATCTGGAAGTAATCCAAAATAAACAAGACGCCTTGTATAAAGTTAAACTGAATGAGATATTTTAAAAAGGAAGCTTGAAATAAGTCAGTTTTGTTTATAAACGGATTTCTGTTTACCCAGAGTGAAATGTGGTATCAATTATGAATAAAAAAATTTTCTGTAGTTTTAAGTATTTAAAGAAACGCATTTTCTGTTGAATGCAAATGTCATTATAATCTTTATCAACTTCAGGCTGAGATAGAATTTCCAAAGAACTCTTTTGCACACTGTTATAGTACCTTGAGAATATATAATTATGTGTGTTACTGAAATGTTACCATTTCCAAATTTCTTTTTTTCCCTTAAAAAGGATGCATGGTAATTTCTCCCAAAAAGTTAAAATAAACATTAATTCATGTTAATACTGATATTTATTTACAAAATCGTTGTCCACTGGCAATCACATATAAAGTTATGCTTTTACAGTAAGGTAACTTAATTCCCTCCCCTTCCCTTTTCACCTTACATTTAGTTTTTGGGTTGGTTGGCAGTACCTGATAGAATTAGCCTGCACCTATGCACTGAAGTGTCAAATGGATGCTTATGTTCACAGTAATGAAAGATTTAAGCTTTAAACACTCTCTCCAGACCCGATTTCCAAATAGAACAAACTCAAATGAAATTTCATTTGCATAATAAAGTAATAAGGAAAGAATTTCAGTGTAATTTATTTCATTGCAACCCTTTATGTCCTTGGCATTCTATTTTAATTTGTAACACCCGCTTAACAGGTGCCACCATGCATTGGTCTAAATGAATTAACATATTTCATTCTGTGCCCTTTGTATTGTGCTATGGTGGCGTTTTCAGGAAAGGTACCACTTTCCTTGTTCCATTGAGAGGAAATATTATCCTCATCCCTAAAGCAAAGGATAGACAATGTGAGAATAGGGCAGGTAAATGTTTCAAACTGTCAGAGAATTGCTGTGCATTCTATTGCTTAGCTTAAGGAAAAATGCTGTCATATTTGATTATACATGTCAGCTTTAGTTTTAAAGTTTTACCTTTAACAAGAAAATATTTCTTACATGAAATTCACTGAGTGCTAGCTCTTTATTTATGAGGGACACAACTTTAGAGTTTGAATGGCCAATTTTATTCTGAAACTACCCTGTGGCCAGAGATGGCTTAAAGACTGTTATGCTCTCTTTGAGTCCTAGTGTCTCAGGAATGGCATGAAATCTGAATGGGAAAAAAAATAGAGTCTGGATTTATGGAAATCATAAATTATTTTCGTAATCAAATAGACTATCTGATATTTTTATGTCAGCTTAGTGGCTGCACATGAATCTACTGATACTTTAATTATCATCTGCAGTGCCACAGCCCAACAGTCAGCAGCCACGGGGCCAGGCTTCCGTTCCCATGGCCCAGGTCACACGCAGCCACTATATGTAGGTTTAAATTAAGTCTCTATTGTTCGATTTACCCTTGAGACGTGGGAGTCAAAGGCTGGGGTGAAAACCTGCTAGCTCAAAGAGGTTGAGTTACAACTAGTTGATCTTGCTTTTCGGCCAGAGACATGCTCATTCTGGAACTGAAAAAGGAAGCTCAAACTCCAGTCCCTGCCCTTTCCTTCCTGTGCGTCTTCTCTAGCTGAATTACTGGCTTCTTTGTGGTCAGTTCCAGGGAGCTAGTCCCTGGCTGTGCCCCCGATTCAAGGTTTAACGTTCTTGCAAGTCTCGGGAGTGCCAGAGTGCAATCAGAATACCCCACTACAACTATTCACACTGCTTATCACGTATAATGAATCGTGTGTACTCATCTCGTCCTATGTATTTAGAAGCATATTCAGATGTTATACAAAAATGCATGCAATATCAGCTCTACAAGACTTTGGTATACCAATGATAGAGAGATTAATATTCAACATACCCAAAACAGTGAAATTTAGTAAAACAAGAAGCCTATATTTAGTATTCTATGAAAATTATTAGCATTGTGCAAATTCAGCCTTGAATTTCCATTTTAAGCTAAATGGATAGTTGCCCATTGTTTAAATAGTTTTGTCATGTAATAAGATTTTAATACATATAATTCATAAACAAAGTTCAGTAATTTGTGCATTATAATCTGTTTAAACACACTAGAGAGCTGAGTAATCTACATGACCCCAACTTTCACCTCAGTCTCTGGAAATAACAGAGCCATTGGTAATGGCATTTTATTGTCCTATGTGTCATAGGTAATCATTCACTATCTTGATTTTTTTTCCTATTTTATTTTAAATAGTTTTTATGACAATCAGGTTCAGTGATCTTCTCTTTTGAAGTATCAACTTCTGTTAATTCTACCAAGTTCATCTTTCTTTTCTTTTATTGTATTTTCATCCCTGCAGGGACTTCTCTTATGAAATATGCATATTTTGTCAAAAATTATTCAGTATCAAATTCAGTTGCTTTACCTTGAGGAGGGTACTTAATTCTTCAATGCTCTGGACTCTTTTATCTAATAAAATGGTAAAATAACTGCATCTACTTTACAAGATTAAATGTAATTCTTTGAATGGCATGTAAAAGCAAAGGATAAGCTACTGAGTGAGGTTATTTGAAAAATAGCTAATGTTTTGGTTGTTGCTTATAGCCCATGGCTATTGAATTCTCACTTTTGGATAAATTGGACTTATTTAATTATTTGTAATTTTCCAAAGGAATGACCCTTTCCAGCTTTAGTCCCTTTCTTTACATAAATAGCTCAAATGTCGTCATGTTTTGTTAGTGTTCTGTCCGGTGTTGTTCTGCTGACCCCAGCAAGAGTGGAAACCCACTTTATGAAAATGTGAGCTTTGTAAGAACCCCCTTGATACTTCATGGTATTCCTCTTTTTTTAAAAATCACTTTTTATGTTGAACTTTGAATTTTTCCACTGAGATCCTGTAAAAAGTAGCTTTCTACCACTTTTGTTGAATTTTTACCATCAAACACAGTTCCTAGTCTATAGTTATTTAATAATGTATGAGACCACACAAAAAATTAAGTAAGTTGTGGAATAAATTAAAAAAAATCTGTGCCATTTTCATTTGAGCAGTTATTAATAGTGAAACCATGGAACACGAGGCTCTTACCTTAGTTACCAGCTGATATTACATCAAAGAAAAACCAGGCATTATTTCCCTGATGCTTTTTCCTGTTTCATTATTTATTAAAATGCTATTCCATAGGAAGCTGAATGCAGAGATGCCTTGCCATGCTGTGTTTTATTTGAAATCTTTCGCTGCATTTAGTTTCCCGGGTGTAAGTGGTTATGTGAGCTTGGAATGCTCGTCCAGATCAAAGCACTGTTGCATCTGTGTGCTAGTTCTGAAGCTGGCCCTTAGCCAAATACATAAGCATTATCTATACATAAAGCAATGTGGAATTTCTAGATGGTGTCTCCAGTGCCCAGGTACAGAAATACTGGGCAGGGGCTGTGGTGATATTTTGTCCTCCAATATACTGTGCAACCTAATAAACTTATCTGGGGTCAGAGAACAGAACAGCCACTAGATGTAGAGGCCAGAAAATGGTGACACTCACAACTTTAATTGTAGCATTCCAAAGGTAGAGATCTGTCTGGCTCTCTGTGAGTTCAAAGCCACACTGAGAACAGCCAGGCATGGTGACACACGCTTTTAATCCCAGGAAGTGATGGCAGGAAGCAGAAAGGTATATAAGGTGTGAGGACTAGGAACTATAGCCTGTTAAGCTTTTAGGTTTTTAGCAGCAGTTCAGCTCAGAACCATTAGGATGAGGACACAGAGGCTTCCATTTTGAGGAAACAAGATCAGCTGAGGAATTGGCAAGGTGAGATTAGCTGTGGCTGGTTCTGTTTCTCTGATCTTCCAGCATTCACCCCCATATCTGGCTCCTGAGTGTTTTTATTAATAAGATCTTCTAGCAATTCGTGCTACAAGGAGCCTATTTGATCTGTCAGTACAATAATCATATTCTTATGATTTTGCCTATTTTCCAAATCATTATATAACATACGTTTTATATAGTAAAGAGTAAGTTTTGAAATTTAAAAAAACGGCTACATGTAGTAGCAAGTAAGTGCATTACACTGGGCTTTTTAGAGGTTGTATTAGATTCACATTTTTTACTTTGGATTTACAAAACAAAGGGGAGGTATATCATATTCAAAATTATGAAAGCTTAATTTAAAGCATAAGAATGGGCCAGCTTAGTGATAGGACATTTGTCTAACCAATGTTAAGCTATAGATTCAGACCTCAGTACCAAAAACAAGATGAAAAGAGAGTACAGGAATAGAGAATGACTGGCATGCTTACCAATGAAGTATTCCCCTGTAAACTAGAAGTTGTTTAGAGTATCTGCAACTATTAATATTCAACGCTACATTGGTTCTATAGTAATTGCCATCAATATAAATGCTGGATTCAGTAGGTACCCATTTGAATATTGCTAACCCACAGACCTACTCTTGGCAGCAGTTTTCTTATTTGAATTGCATATATTATCATCTGTTAATATGCTTTGGACATTTATTTTCAATCCTTAAACCCTTTCAGCCCATATTCAACTTTATTACCATGACAACATTAAATTTTTTAAAAATATTTTTTAACAAAGCACCATAATTTTTTTATTGGAAATGAATATTTACATTCTAGGAGTGAATTATAATGAGTAGCATTAATGGTACCATTGATACTACATTTTTTTTTAATATCCAAGTACAAGACTTAGGTCTATGATTTTTTCCTTTTATTGAGAATGGATTTTTTTCCATACACTATATTGTAATTTTAATTTCCCTCCCTTGACTCCACCCAGTTCTTCCCCACTTCCCCTCTTATCTGGATCTATCCCCTTTCTGTCTATCATTAGAAAACAAACAGGATTCTTAGGGATAATAATAAAATATAATAAGATAAAAAACCAAATTAGAATAGGACAACATACAAACAAACAATATAAAACAAAAAACAGAAGGAAAGGAGCCCAAGAAAATATACAAGAAACAAGTATAGATGCAGAGTCCCACTCATGTTCATAGTCAGGAATCCCATGAAGAATACAAAAACCAAAAGCAAAAAAAGGCCTGATAAGGAACTGATGAGATAAGGAACCTCTAAAGATGCCATTGAGTTCATTTTCTGTTGACCATCTACTGATGAAAATGCAGTCTACCATTAAGAGGAGTTTGTTTCCCTAGTGAGACTCTCTTGGAGAAAACTAATCTTTCATTTGCAAGTGGTTATCAATTGGACATAGCTTCTGGCTTAGGGATGGGGGAAGGTATCCATGTCTTCTTTTAGTTCCCTGGCCCTATCTGCTTCCGTCCCCTGCAGTCCCTGTGCACACTGTCTCAGTCTCTTGAGTTTATATGTGCATCAGTCCTACTGTGTTTAGAAGGTCTTGTGTCTTTGGTGTCCTCCATTCCCCCTGTCCCTTGTAATTTATCCCTCTCCATCTGCAGAGTTCCCTGAGCCTTGATGGGAGGTATTTGATGGAGATATCTAATTTAGAGATGAGTGATCTGAGGTATCTTACTCTCTGCATATTTTCTGGTTGTGGATCTCTGTATTTCTTCCCATCAGCTTCTGGAAGAAATATATCTGATGATGGCTGAGCTGAGCAAAGCACAGATCTCTGAGTATAGCAGAACATCAGTAGGAGTTATTTTATTGCTACTTATTTTTTTCTTAGAACAGTAATATTTGTTTTCATCCTAGATTCCTGGGTTAATCTTAGGTTGTTGGTCACCCAAGCAGCAGTTGAGTATGGGTTCCATCTCATGGAGTGGGCTTTAACTCAAATCAGATATTGGTTGGTTGCTCCAAGAAGTTGGTGTCACTATTGTACTAGCATATCTTACAGGCAAAACACCATTTTACATGGAAGGGTTTGTAGCTGGGTTGGTGTTCACATTTCTCCTTTGGTAGCATGCAGAATATCTTCTGGTACCAAGACCACTTTCCATGTGGATGAAGGCTCTAAGTAGGTACCAGCTTGACTTCTCAGTGTTCAGTGAGTGGTGTTACCTCACCAGCATGAGCTGTTATTTCTTTTGTTGATCTTGGTCATTTTTACTGGTGTAAGATGAAATCTCAAAGTAATTTTGTTTGGCATTTCTCTAATGACTAAGGATGTTGAACACTGCTTTAAGTGATTCTCGGTCATTTAAGTTTGTTCTTTGGAGAATTCTCTGCTTAGATGTGTACTCCATTTAAATATTGGGTTATTTGTTTTTGTAATATCCAGTCTTTTGTGTTCTCTATGTATTTTTATTATTAACCCTCTATTGGATATGTAGCTGGTTAAAATCTTTACCATTCTGTAGGCTGCTGCTTTGTCCAAATGACAGTGTCCTTTGCCTTGCAGAAGTCTTTCAGTTTCGTGAGATCCAAATTGTTAATTGTTGATTTTAGTGCCTGCACTAATGGTGTTCTGTTCAGAAAGTCTTTTCCTATCTCAATGAGTTCAAAGCTCTTCTCCACTTTCTTGTCTGTCAGATTCAGTGGTCTTATGTTGCAATATTTGATCCATTTGTCATTGAGTTTGTGCAGGGTGAAAAATATGGATCTATTTGTATTCTTTTACATGTAGACATCTCTTTTGACTCGTACTAATTGTTGAAGATGGTGTCTTTTTTTTTCCAGTGTGTTTTTCTGGCTTCTTTATCAAAGATCAGGCTACCGATGTGTGGTTTTATTTCTGTGTCTTTAATTCGATTCTATTGATTAATCTGTCTGTTTTTGTCTCAGTACTATACAGCTTGAGGTTGTGGATGGTGATACCTCAAGCAGGTATTTTATTATGCAGGACTGTTGGTACCTGTTCTGTTTTTGTTGCTGTTGTTGTTTGTTTGTTTATTTCCATATGAAGGCAAAAATTGTCTTTTCAAGATCTGTGAAGGATTGTTTTGGAATTTTGATGGGCATTGCATTGAATGTGTAGATTACTTAAGGCAGGATGGTCATATTTACTATGCTAATCTTTCCAATCCATGAGCCTTCTCAGTCCCCCTAAAGTTTTTTTTTTTTTTTTTGGTTTTTCGAGACAGGGTTTCTCTGTGTAGCTTTGTGCCTTTCCTGGAACTCACTTGGTAG
>CABHPH010157804.1:12698-26774 GCA_902168325.1 Peromyscus nudipes
GCCTGTCCTGGGTCTCACTCTGTGGACCAGGCTGGCCTCGAACTCACAGAGACCCGCCTGCCTCTGCCTCCCGAGTGCTGGGATTAAAGCGTGCGATGATACCGCCGCCAGCCATTTTTTTGTTTTTATCTTTTTAAATGCACACATTTCCATTGGCATCTGCAGCCCTTGTAGTGGCCTGTGTCTGGTCTGTTTGGCACTTGGATTTCCTCTAGGTTATTTCTGTCTTGCCATCATCCGCTTCCTCCTTCCCTTTTAGGTACCTTACCCACCTGTCTTCCAGGGCCTTTGAAAGAGGCTTGGGCTAGCTTTGGGAGAAGCAGGTTAGCAGACAGCGCTGTGGCTTATCCGTCACCTTGGATTTATTTCCATTTATTCCATTGTCCCCTCAGCCTTTATTTTGGGTATATGTGACAGTGACAGTAGGCACTGAACATGGAAGTGTAGTGGACGTTGCTTTGGTAGGGGTTCATTCTTGACAATTCCCCCACTTCCACCCACCCCCGCCTTGCTAGAACTCCTATAGCCCACACTGACATCAAACTTGATGGATAGCTATAGGTGGCCTTGAACTTCTGATCCTCTTGCCTACAAGTCTGAAGTGTTGGGACCACAGGTGTATACCACAATGCCCAGCTTGACAGCACATTCGATCACCTAACAGTAGTACAAAGGTACCAATCCTACTGGACAGAAGAAATGATACAGAGATGTCTCTAGTTGAGGCTCAATATGCATGAGGGAACATCCACAGTGATCGCGTCATGGGGGTGAAGACAGGACCCAAGTAAGTAAAGGATATAGATCTTGCCGTGGGGATTGCATTTTAATTAGGTCAGTTATGTGCCGACTTATAAGAAATCAAGCTTCACAAAGTAATACTGCATGAGATGCTCACGTCATTCCGTGACCTTCGGAGGGCACGTTACAGCATAGAAGCAGGTGTCACAGTCAGCTTCTCTTCCCAGGCCGTCCTGCTCCAGCCTTACAGTGCCTGGACTGGAGGCACATGTCCCCATTGCTCAGCTTAGGGGCAGCTCTGAGCTGTAACTGAGCATGACAGTCGAGCAGAGAAGCAGAGCCAAGGGTTATTACAGGTTCTAAGCAAGGTGTTGGCTTCTGATTTTCTCTTTCGGCTGCGATTCTCACTGTCATCATTTAATCGGTGCTAGTCTGGTCATGAAGGACCGTGGGAAATGTATGACATAAGTTTAAGATTTCAGCCAGAGCCCAATAGTAAACCTTCAACAAATGGTACCAGAAGTCCATCTCCCTGAGGTGGTCACAGTTGGCATCACCTGATCTTAGCAGCTGGACAAGTGTCCCTGTCACCCCCGTCACCCCTGCCCCTTCCTGCCCTCACCTAGGAATGCAGAGATTCCTAGACCTGACTGGATGAGTTGGAGCAGGAAGGGTGGCAAGGCTGGCTAGTGGGTAACATGGCTGAGGTTGAACCCTAAAGTTGAGCCAAGCCCTGTCTGTGGAGTATGAGTTTTGTGGGCTCATCTGAGAAACCTGGGAGAGCCACACCTTAGTGGACATCTTAGTGGCTCCTTAGTGGATGTCTGGGGATGTCCGAAGATGAAACACTTGCACTCACTGTTTCTTTTTTATTTTTGGACAACCTAGTACTTCGTCTCCAGTGGCTGCTGATCTGACTTCTGTGCACTAGTCTGGAATTTGCTACAGATGAGTAGAGAGAACAAAGCAGAACAAAATAAGCCTAACTCACCAGACTTGCATGCTTTACCTTGTAAATAGCATTCTTCGCCATCCACCGTTCACATTCCTGGGTTTAGATGCACTCTGTCTTGACCTGTTCCTTCGCCTTCGGGGTTTGGGGGTGTGTGTTGCTGGTTTCCAGACTCGAGAGAGTGCCAGCAGCTGGCATACGGTGATTGCTGAATAAGCTGCCACTGACACATGCCTCCTGAGGCACAGAGAACTGGCTGGCATGGGTGGTTTGAACCCCCATTTCAGATTGTTTCAGAGGTACATTTCCAAGTGGTGGTGCATACCTGTAATCCTAGCCCTTGGGAGGTAGAGGCAAGAGGACCAGTTCAAATTCATCTTGGGCAACTAAGACCCTAGGTCAAACATTTGAAGGCAGCTGGAGAAATGACTGAGCATCAAGAGTACTTGTTCTTGCAAAAGACCTGGGTTCAATTCTCAGCACCCATAGAGCATCTCACAGCTGATCAGTTTGGTTTTGTTCTGTTTTTTAGAGATTTATTTATTTACATATTTTATGTATGTGAGTGCTCTGTGTGTGTGAATATCTGCAGGCCAGAAGAGGGCATTGGATCCCATTATAGATGGTTGTGAGCCACCATGTGGTTCTTGGGAACTGAACTTGTCCTCTGGAAGAGCAGCCAGTGCTCTTAACCATTGAGCCATCTGTCTAACCCCCATCCAGTGGAATCTGATGCCTTCTGTGGGCACAAGGACACACATGATGCAGACATATAAGCAAGCAAGATAATCAATGCCTAAAGTAAAATAAACATAAAAATAATAAAACTTTAAAAAGTGTCCTTTCTTTGTTTGTGTGAGGGTTGGTTTGAGGGGTGGTCTTGCTGTGGAACTGGCTTGGAATTTAAGATTGTTCTGACTCCACTTTCCGATTGAGGAGATTCCAGGTGTGAGCTAGCACATGAGTCTCAGGTGCACATTTCTGTGACTGTCCTGTGACTGGGAAGGGGATGAATGCATACATGCATGAGCTCTGTCGGCAGCAGTAGCTGGAATGGGCATACTGGTGTCTTAAATCTTCACAGTGCTGTTTCCTGCTCTCGTCCATTTAGCAAGTGTGTGTTAGGTGTCTACTGTATACCATGCATAAGCATTCAGTTTGCTGGAGCTGGAGGTGAGATTGATGGAATTTAACTGTTGAATTGCACCAAGCGATTTCTAGGTTTCAGGAACACGGAGCTGCAAGGGCTTCTTGGGTTTACTAAAGAGAGCTTGAAGCAACCAAAAGTTTTGAACAGAAGAGCCATATGACCTGATTTGGCCTCTAAAATCACTCTAGCTGTTTTGTGGACAAAACAGATTGAAGGGGTTAGGGAAGATGCAGGGATGAGATGATCACCTCATTGCAGGTGACCTTGTGGAAGAGCTCTCCCTGGGTGGCCTGCAGAGAGAGCAAAGCTCCCCCGCCCCTCCCAGCTCAGTGTGCAGCTGTAGGACAGGGCACAGGTTGCAGCAGTTCAGAGTGGAAAAGTCCTCCTGAGGAGTCAGGCTTGCTGTGTTTCTTCCTCATTTACATTGGTGTGGAAGGAAAATAGAATTACAGAGTGACAGGCAGGGAAGGAAGCGGCTCTTGACTAGAGCAGAGCGTAAGCCCTGGGAACCTGGCAAGCCTGAGCCTTGTCAGGAGTCACAGCCACTCCTCACTCCACTCTCTACCACCCTTTTCAGAAGTCTCGGTCAGGTTGGTGAGGGAGAGGCACAAATGGGTTTGCAGTGCTTTAGGGTGTAACAGAGAGCATCAGAACTAAAAAGGCTTTAGAAATGACCGGTTAGAACCTTCTTGGTTTTCAGGTGCAGATCTGCAAAGATGAAGTAAGCAGCCGTCCTAGAGTAGGTTACCGTGTAGCAAGGGTCCTGCGCGTCTCCTGCTTTGCCTCTCCTCTCAGAAGTTCAGTCTGTGAGTGGCCTGGGTATTCATAGTCCCTCCTGGTGCTCAGCCAGTAGTGGATGAACTCCAGCGACGACTTGGGCCATTTCCATGAATCTGAAGTCCTTACAAGCAAATGATGGTAAGGAGTTTGTATTTGCTTTGTCTAGGATCAAGCCCTCCATACCAGGGACCAGGATAAACCCAGACTACCACTGTCCCTCCCTGGGCCCCACTGACCTCAGAAAGCAGCCACTGTAATCATGGGCAATATCTTTGGAAACCTTCTGAAGAGCCTAATTGGGAAGAAGGAGATGCGCATCCTAATGGTGGGCCTGGATGCTGCAGGGAAGACCACCATCCTGTATAAGCTGAAACTGGGGGAGATTGTCACCACCATCCCTACCATTGGTAAGCTTAGGCGAGCTTGTTGCGGGTTGACGGAAGGCTAGGGGCCTGCTCGTGGATCTCCCACCTGGCCCGTTCGCCCCAGGCAAGTCCACACATTTCGTGGGCTTCAGAGAGTATCTGTTTAACTTACTGGCAGGTGCTGGAGCTGCCGTTTGCCCACCTGCCCTGGCCCTCCCTGATGCGGGAACTTCCGCAGCCTGGCACTCAACAGTTGCCCTCAGGCATTAGAGTTGGATTGTTCTCTGTGTTGTTTGGAAAGCAGGTGAAGGGCTTTGATGTTCCTGCCAGAGGCCTGGAATTGCTTTGGTTTAGATCTTCGGTGGTGGCGATCTTGGTTAAGACCTGCCTGCTGGGGGAGGACATTTGCTACAAATGTGGGGTTGTGGGGCGTCATCCCAACCCTGAGGCCCAGCACTGTAGCTGTCTCATGTCTCTGCCTCTCAGCTCCACAGCTTACCTTAGATAACATCTTCGTGAACAAGGGACAAATAGTTGTTCCTTTGTAGAACGGAGAACGAGAATCTGAATGAATGGGGAGAAGGCTGGCTCATATTACCCAGGCAGCTATGCACCTTCTGACCAGGCCTCATTGTTGATCTTAGATTTTCCTTATATATATATGTATATATATGTATATGTGTATATGTATATATGTATATATGTATATATATGTATATGTATATATGTATATATAAAACATAGGCTTATTTGTGTGTGTGTGTGTGTTTTGTCTGTATGTGTGTGCGTGCACCATATGCATGCATGCCTAGTGTCCATGGAAGATAGAAGAGGGTGTCAGATCCCCTGGAACTGGAGTTATGGATGGTTGTGAGCTCTTATGTGGGTGCTGGGAACTGAACCCTAGTCTTCTGCAAGAACAAGTGCTCCCAACTGCTGAACCGTTTCTCTAGCTCTTTCAGATTTTCTTTCAGGCTACCCAGGTCAAGGATTACCAGATCCTAGGATCCCTTAAGCTTCCTGTTGTTGTTGTCATGTCCAAAGCTGAGAAGAAAGAAATGGGAATAAACTTAGTGGTCATTATTTGTAGGCCTGGTATTTGAGGCCATTGACCATTAACATTTTTCCCCCCAAAGGGTTTAATGTGGAAACAGTGGAATATAAGAATATCAGCTTCACAGTATGGGACGTAGGTGGCCAAGACAAGATTCGGCCCCTCTGGAGACACTACTTCCAGAACACCCAAGGTATGGCAGACAGACTTCCCAGGGTTGGCACTGCTTTGCTGGGTTTGTGCAGAACATGACTGTCGTCTTCAGTTTTGGGCAGCCAGCCCCTGCCCTGATGCAGCTCCTGGAAGTGGAGAGAAGGGAACATGTGCTTGGAGGGCGTGGGGTTGGGGGGAGACATCTGGTACCTCTGTGTGTTCCATGCTGTCTCTCTGTCTCTAGGCTTGATATTTGTGGTTGACAGCAATGATCGGGAGCGAGTAAACGAGGCCCGAGAGGAGCTGATGCGGATGCTGGCAGAGGATGAGCTCCGGGATGCTGTGCTCCTTGTGTTTGCAAACAAGCAGGTGAGATGTCTGGCTCCCTTGTCCTGACTGTAGACATCCTGGAGCCTTGGGGGTCACTGTATGGAGAGGCCTGAGACTACTGTTGTCTACTTGGTAGTGTGGGAAATACAAACCGTTGGCTTCTTCATGCCCCTTTCCTTGTTCTCCAGCCCAGTTGAATTTAGCAGCATTTTAGTCCTCAGGGTGAATGTGGTAGACACGTCTCTGCAGAATTTTTATTTTCCCTGCTGTGCCCTGTAGTGGAACTGGCCTTGCTCCTGTCAAACTTGATCCTTTGGCCGTCCGAATCACACATTTATAACCCACCTCTCCTCATGGAAAGTTGTCTGGGTCTGGCCTTCTGGACCTGGAGGAGTTGGTTCAGATCTTGAGATGAAGGAGAAGGTGGCCATAGATGTGCCTTTGGTAAACGGGTGCTCTAGAAGACGGGGGAGATCCTGAGGTGTCTCTGTGTGTCTCCTTGCACTGCAGGATTTGCCGAACGCTATGAATGCTGCTGAAATCACAGACAAGCTGGGGCTGCATTCTCTGCGTCACCGCAACTGGTACATTCAGGCCACCTGTGCCACCAGCGGGGACGGGCTGTATGAAGGCTTGGACTGGCTGGCCAATCAACTCAAAAACAAGAAGTGAGAGCCAGGCAGCCCTATCTGACTACCCCACCCACTCCTGACACGTACCTGTTGTCTCCCTACCATATTTCCCCTTCCTTCCTCTTGAAAGTGTGGCCAGTCCTGGGTATCATGTCTACGTGCCCAGCAAGAGCCTCGCCTCCTGTGCCTCCTCCCTCCCTCCCTCCCTCCCTCCCTCCCTCCCTCCCTCCCTGTCACTGACATGATCAGTCCCCCACTGCTGTCCTGATGATGAATCATTCCAATTTACTGGATTTAAAACAAACGAGGCTGTTATGGTTTCATGGGGTGGTCTCCCTGCTGGGCTTCAGGAGGAAGAGTGGACTGTTCTCTCCGGTTGCTGTCTGGCACTGGCTGCTGTGCTCTGGCATCCGAGTCCTTCCCTGTCTCCCTGGCCACTCCCCCATCTTCCTTTCCTTCTAACCCTTTCCTATTCTACATGGGAATTGCACGGGCCTCTCTGTGTGTGCGTGCATGTGTGCGCCTGTATATACGTGTATAGAGAGATATATATGTGGGGGTCGGGGAGGGAGTGGAGTGCAGCTCAGGGCTTGCAGCCAGGACACTGCCCCGTGGAGCCTGTCATCTGCCCTTCTGTGTCGGTGAGATCAAGGGGAAAATGGGGGTGGGTCCCTTGCTTTCCTCTCCACAGGTGGTGTTCCTGGATGTTAGGACAGATGGTGGACTCTGCAACCGTCTTTCTTACATTTCTTCTCTGCCCTTACGAGCGCAAGAAATGGCATTGCTCTCTAGATGACTGTTGCTACGAGATGCCATTCTGTGCTGCCTCGTTGGTAGGAAGGAGAGAGGAACCCGCTCACTTTGATCAGTCCTCCCCACCATCATGAGATCCTCCCCAGAAGCTCAGAGGGAGGTGGGTTAGTGGGACCTGCATGTCGAGGGGTGGAGCGTGGTCTATTTCCATCTTGTTCTTGTTACTAGAAGGTAAGGTGTGGAGCATCCTGTCTCTGCCCTCCTGGACCTTCCTCAGTCTTCCGATCTTGGGGCTGGGTGGCTCCATCTGTCCTTGGGCAGATTCTCTCACCTAGTAGTCCTGCTGGCCTGCTGAGGACTGACCAGGTGGGGTAACAGAAGCCATGGCGTAGGGGTGACATAGATCTCAGTATCAACCCCTATGCTCCAGTCTCTTTCTAGTGCAGGACCAGCTAAAAGATGATGTTCGGCTGTGTGCGGGCCTCAGACCCTCCCTGCTGGCAGCTTTCCTCAGTCCTCACACACGTCCCTGAATAGGTTTAGGGGGTTGGAGTGGAGGAAACAGGACCCTGTGCGGCTGGTGCTGGGACAGTGATAATCAGGGCCCTCCCTCCTCCGTTCTGTGGTGGTCAGATGCTGCTGCGGGTCTGTAGAAGGCGCTTGCTTACTCCTGAGGCTCTGACCTGGGTCCTGCCGTAGTCGCTGCAGTGAGGCTGTGGCTGCTCTGTGGGCTCCTGTGTGTGCTGGCTGCGCCCTGAGCTCCAACCAGCTGCCCTAACCTCTCTGCTAAGGCCGGGACCCTGAGCCCCCTACAGGATGGCTGAGGGACGGACCCCTTCCCAGAAGGGCCTGCTGAGCTCCACTCTGGCCAGGTTTCCTGCCGGCTTTGTCCACAGCAGGCAGATCAGTTCCCCAGCCTACCCCAGCCGAACTGAGAGGTTCCAGGGGTGTCTCCCTCAGTGCACTTAGTGCTGTGTTACTAGACCCCAGATACCCCGTGTGTGTGTGTGTGTGTGTGTGTGTGTGTGTGTGTGTGTGTGATGTGTACATGGGGGGTGCCGGGTGTTCTGTTTCCTTTTACAATGAGTTCATTACTCTCCCTCCGGACACTGCCCTCCACACTTTGTCTGCCGTTTCCTGATTTCCCCTCTGTCCACTCTGAGCTCTGCTTTGCCTTCTCAGTTCATTCACTGTTGTTCCTGTTTGTTTTTCTTTCCTTGTCTTTGTCTTCTGTTTGATTTTCTACTCTCTCTTTGTGAGTGGTGAGGACTTTGCCGCTTTCTCTGCCACGCTTTCTGACCTTCCCTCTTAGGTACTAGTTCCACATAGGTTTTGTCCATTGCAGACCTCAGTCCACTCCACCACCCACCGCCCCAGCACCTTGTTTTTCTCAGCCTCCTGGGACCAGCCTGAGGCTGAGCAGGCTGAAGCAGCTGTAGATGTTGCCTTGATGCTGCTCCAGATATGTCCAGCAGGGGGCAGTAACATCTTGGTAACATCTCTGGCTCCTGGGGGGGAGGTGGGGACGGGGCTTTCTATATTCCCATTCACCTAACAAGTCCTTAGGGTTGGGGGTTCCATTCCATTTCTGTAAACCCCCTCTCCTGCTTTTTGAAGTTGGTTTAATTGTTGATCTTCCTTGTTCCAGCTTTCTTTCTGGGGATTCCCCCTTCCCTCTGCCTCCAAAGTTTGTGGTGTTACAGTGGTATCTACAGTTCTGAAGTGGGTTTTTTCTTTTTCCTTTCTCTGGAATGTAGACTGTATATGTTTAATAACTTACCTTCTCTATCCTTGCTCAAAAATGTGGGATAATGCAATGACTGTGACCCTGGTTGGAAATTAAACTTGTCTTATGCAGCTTTGAAGGAGACCTTCGTGCTGTGCAGCAGCTATGCGGCAGTGGGGACGGACGTTCTGTGACGGGGACGTTCTGTGACGGCCCCTTTCCACACTGTTCCTTTCTCTGCAGAGGTGGGAGGACATGCTTCAGTGGGCGGAGAGTAAGTCATGGAGGCACTCAGGGTTGTTGGGAACGCTGATTGTGAGCCCTTCTTCCTGTCACACCCAGACGGAAGTCTCAGTGAGTCAAGCACCAGGGTGTGAGGGCTGTGTGAGGGCTGTGTGACTGATGAACTTCTGAAGGGCTCAGCCCTGAAGGTAGCTGTATTTACCACCTGTTGATAGACTTAGGGCAGCATTTCTCAATCTGTAGGTCGAGACCCCTTTGGGAGTTGAATGACTCTTTCACAGGGGTGAATAAAAGATACCCTGCATATCAAATATTGTGATTCATAACAGTAGCAAAATTACAGATACGGAGTAGCAATGAAATAATGTTAAGGTTGAGGTTCCCACAGCATGAGGAACTGTATTAAAGGGTCCCAGCGTGAGAAAGTTGGGAACCTCTGCTCTAGGGACTAAAGCTCTTGCAGGGTCCGAACTTGGCCCTTACTTCCTCTGGTCTTAGGTCTTTCCAACCCTGGAAATGAGGTGACCATAGCCTGAGTATGGCCACCCTGTGCATAGATTGACGTCTCCTCGCCCGTGTGGGCCTGGATTTGGGGAGAGAGAGCGCAGAGGGCACAGCTGGGCAGTATAGACCGCGATCTGTTTTCAGTGCAGTGGCCCGTCCAGCTGGCGCTGTTTGGGGTGCGTGGTTTCCCGTTGTCAGTGCACCCTCATCCGGGACTCCACAGGTGTCCTGAGGGATGCATCTCTGGGAAGCTTACATTCCCGCTCCTCCACTCCTCCTCCCCTCTGCCGCTGCCGCTGCCCAACTCCACAGAGAAAAGGGGTGATGAGCAGGGAAGTCCACACCTCCCACCCCAGCTCCTTGCCCCACACACTACTGTCAAGTTTTCATTTTCACCCCGTTTCCTCTCCGTTCCTTTCCTGGCTAGTTCTCCGTTCAGCCTTTCTCCTGCCATTCAGTCAGCGCCCTCAAGAACAGTGCTTTTCGCCTATGTCTCTGGCTTCCAAACCACTGAGCCACACAACCCCTTACCAACCCTCTGTCTTCAAGCTTTACTTCCTTTCCTTCCTCCAGGCTCCCTCAGCTCATAAGTTAGGAACATCGTTCTCAAGTGCTTTCCTTATTTATTAATAAATAGATCACTTTCTGAACTGCATTTTCTTTTCCTTTTTTATTTTAATTTTGTTTTGAGACAGGGTTTCTCTATGTAGCCCTGGCTCTCCTGGAACTTGCTCTGTAGATCAGGCTGGCCTCACAGTCGCTCACAGTGATCACCTGCCTCTGCCTCCCGAGTGTTGGGATTAAAATCGAGTATCGCCACTGGGTGGCTTGCTGCCTTTGTTTCCCAAGTGCTGGATTGCAGGTGTGAGCCTGTGAGCCTAGCCTCAGCCTTTTCATAAGACAACAATAGAGGCTGGGTTAGTGGTGCCCGCCTGTAGTCCCAGCACTCAGAAGCAGAGCAGGGAGATCTCCGGCAGTTGGAGACCAGCCTGGTCTGGGTTTGTCTTTTCCTCCCTCTCCCCACAGAACAGTAAATACTAACAAGCAGTTGAGTTGAATGACAGGCTGGTGATACCAGAACAAGTTGGAGAAGCGGGTGACTGGTTCTTCCCTGTCCCTTAGTCACTCGAATTCAAGGGAGGTAGAGGAGCCCTCTGTGGCTCTTGCCCAAACCTATCAGCTTTGAGAGGATGCAGGATGAGGGGAGGGAACCTGAAGGTAAGTCTGGGTACCACAGGGTGGGTAGCCTCCCATGGCTTGTGTGTCATGATTTGACAAAGGACCCACATCCAAGTGATTTGCTTCAGCATAATCTGGGTAAGGCAGCTTCCAAAATGAACTTGGAGGAAGCGGGCTTAGATGTAGATGAGCCTAGGTGAGAGGAAAGGCCAAACCGTCCCCTTCACAGGGTGTTTTTCCTGTCCTTGAGTGTAGTATGAGTTTCTGGAGGCTCTGGCATCTAACCTCCAGTTCAATCATGTGTATGCAGTTAGAATAGAAAGTGAGTAGAAATGTAGTGCTTCCTCTGTATTTGGGCATTTATTTAGGATGGGTTACACCACTGTATTAGGGGGAGCTGGGCATCCACTTCAGGATGCTCTGGAATCTTGAAATCTTGGGAATGGCTGAGGAGGATGCTCCTTCTTTCCTGCTGGTCAGTATAGGGAGTGATGTCCCTGGGCAGGCTATCAGCACTGAACACCATCTTTGGTTCACTCTAACCCAATAGCTGGAGAGCTCACTGGTCGCTGGGAATGATGGAATCCAAATACTTTCCTTTGCAGGTTTCTCTCATTGGGTTTCCTGACCCCAGTGGCTGGAATGGGTAGGAAGGACCCTGGGTTCTTGAGAAAGGTGCAGAGGGTTAGGACTAAGGAAGTGGGGACCCTGAGCATGGTCACTGTGAAGGCAGTGAGGGCCAGAAGTGAGGAGGCTGAGTCAGGACTGGTGAGTGTCAAAGCTGGAAGGTAAGCCCGGTGATGATGGTGATGATGATGATGATGATGCACACCTTTAATCCCACACTCGGGAAGCAGAGGCCAGCCTGGGCTACAGAGTGAGTTCCAGGAAAGGCTCCAAAGCTGCACAGAGAAACCCTGCCTCAAAAAACAAAACAAAACAAAAAAACAAAACAAAACAAAAAGCTAGAAGGTGGGTGTCCGCTTGTGTGCATCACTCTAGCTGTCCGCTGTAGGGAGCGTCTGGGCTTCCGTTAGAGCCAGTGCGGCTTCTGAGCTGGTATAGAAGTGGAGAAGGTGCTGGAGATAGAACTGCTGTGCCCTGTGGATAGAGCTGAGCAGTTCTCTCCAGGCTGCCCCCACTCACCGCCCCACAGGCCACCTTCCTGAGAGCTGCCTGGCAGTCAGACAAGACGGGAGGTTTGGATAAGGCTTTGACCTGTGCCGCCTCCCTCCACTCCTCCGTTCTGTACAGATCACTTGCTTGGAGGCCCTGGGTTTGATCCCTGGTACTGCATACACAAAACCCAGCTATCTTGGCAAGGGCCATCCTAGGACAGTTGAGTACTACAGAGACTTAAGGGATAGAAGGCTGAGTGGGTGGCTCTGATTTCTAAACACGGCTACGGATTCTGATAAAAGGGGAGTGTTCTGTGTGCCACATCTTGTATGGATGGAGCGATCGTGTTCTTGGTTAGAGCAGCTACAGGA
Source organism: Peromyscus nudipes (assembly GCA_902168325.1). NCBI lineage: Eukaryota > Metazoa > Chordata > Mammalia > Rodentia > Cricetidae > Peromyscus > Peromyscus nudipes. The sequence goes on from CABHPH010157804.1 coordinate 24,751, forward strand.
TTTGGGCGCTAACTTCCTCATTCCTAGATAATTGAGTGTATAAGCCACACCCAAAGGGGGCCAGTGAAGCGTGTGCTTCATATGTTCGAGGCTCTGGGTTCCATTCACAGTACCAGAAAAAACAACAAAGTAAGTCCGTAATTCAGTCCCCAGTTTCAGAGGGGATTGTGGGAAGCAGTGCCCGGCTTACACCTGGCAGCTCTGTGGGTGACCTGAGTGCCCAGCAGCAGAGGGGGTTGTGGGAAGCAGTGCCCAGCTTACACCTGGCTGCTGTGTGTGAACTGACCGGACACTTGCAAGGCTCAGGCATTTCTGGATGTGGTTGTCCACTTGTGCCACTCGGCAGCTTTTCTGCCTTTCTCAGGTTCCTTCTCAGTCTAATGGAAATGATTCTTCCCTGGCCCTGGCTGGGGCCTTTCAGTCAGTTGCCCTCAGAGGGTAGGGTCTTTTGGGGGGAGGGGCCAGGGTCTCATTTGTGGCCCTGCTGGCCTGGAACCTGCTACCTAGCTCGTCTGCCTCTGCCAGTCTGTTCAGAGATTAAAGGCACACCACCTGCCCAGGCCCATCAGCCGGCTACTGTTGGAGATGGCCTTACCCTTTTCTTCCCACTACTGCCTTCCCTTACCCTACCCCCTTCCCTGCAGTCATGTGCCCTGCAGAGCCTCAGAACCTAGACAGCCACCTGTCTGCCTATGTGCCACCGCTTGTGTGTGCTGCAGAGGACAGCTGTGCTCACACTTGGCGTTCCCACCTTCCACACTCCAGGCCCTGTGCACCAGCCCTCAGTTTCCCTCCACTTGGCTCTCTCTACTTTGGCTTCAGCTGCACTGGCCCAGGCGTTCCCTCCGGAAGTCTGGCTCTTTGCCTTTAGCCTCCACAGTAGGGGCTGGGGATGTAGCTCAGGTGGTAGAGTGCTTGCTTACTGTGCAGGGTCCTGGGTTGCTGCCCTAGCGCTGCATAAAAACAGATGGTGTAATCTCAGCGCTTGTGACAGCAAGAGGAGCTGAGTTCAAGGTCAGCCTTGGCTACATAACAAGTTTGAGGCCAACCTGGGCTGCATGAGACTGAAAAGCAAAACAAGTACTCCTTTAAGATGCAGCTCAAGTCTCAGGCTTGACTCAACTTCCTCAGACTCTCAACTTCCACAGAGTTCATGGCCTTTACAGTCTTTTTACTCTCCTGCCAGGGCCCCCTGGGCTCGCTCATGAAACACCTCTACACAGTTTCGTACATAAGCAGTTCTCAACCTGTGGGTCGTGACCCTTTGGGGTCGCATATCAGATATATCCTGTATGTCAGATACTAGAGTTACGGAGTAGCAATGAAATAATTTGAAGGTTGAGGTCACCAGAACATGAGGAACTGTATTAAAAGGTTGCAGTGTTAGGAAAGTTGAGAACCACTGGCTCTCACTGATTCAGATCTCGTTCACTCCCGTACTTTTATAACAAGCAGTTGTTCCTGTCAGTGACCCCGACAACGTAAGTGTGCACAGATGTTAGGCGGACGTTCCGTAGAGCCGCCCGCCGCGCCTGCTCCTGCACTCTTCCACTCCCTCCCGAAAGCTGACCAGCCTCAGCCATTGGGTGCGTCCTTCGGGTTCCTTTGATTTTTTTTTATGAGACAGGGTCTCAGCTGGTGGAGGGAGTGGCATGTGACTTTTTAATTCCAGCACTCAGGAGGCAGAGGCAGGCAGGTGTTTGTGAGTTCAAGACCAACCTGGTGTACATAGCTGGAGCTCCCGGCCAGCTCATAGACCCTGTCAAAGCAAAAACACCAGAGCTGACATTGCTTCTTGGCAGGGTGAAGGTAAACAGTGAAGCGCTGAGAGCTTTTACAGTTGCCAGGCTCACACTTCCTGTCTGAAAAGGGGTGGACAGGGAGACAGAGGGCCTTGTGTCTCCCAGGCTGGCCTATGAACTCATGTAGCTGAGGATGACTTGGACTCCTAATCCTGCCTCCACCTCCCAAGTACTGGCATTACAGATGGATGCCACCAAGCACAGTTAATGCAGGGCTGTGCA
>CABHPH010157804.1:26784-41587 GCA_902168325.1 Peromyscus nudipes
GCATTACAGATGGATGCCACCAAGCACAGTTAATGCAGGGCTGTGCATTACAGATGGATGCCACCAAGCACAGTTAATGCAGGGCTGTGCATTACAGATGTGTGCCACCAAGCACAGTTAATGCAGGGCTGTGGTTGAACCCAGGGTTTTATGCATGCCAAGCAAACACTCTACTGAGCTGCATCCCCAGCCCCGAATCCAGCCCTTGCACTTTTTCTGAATATATGGGGAAGAGTTACAATATGAGTTCACATCATTTGTATTAATTTACTTCTTAAATTGAAGCATATACATTTGTCTTAGAGATTTTCAAAGTATAGTTTGATATTTCAATGGTTTCTCATTTAATAGTTCAACATTTTTAAAAATAAAACATTTGGCTGGATGTGGTTTGAAGGCTTGTGATCCCAGCACTTGGTATGTAGAGAAGGAACTAGAGTTCAAGGCTGAGCTAGTGAGATGTTCCACAGGAAAAGACACCTGCCACCAAGCCAGACTACCTGAGTTCTATGTGGGATCCCATGTAGTGGAACAGCTCTCCCAAGCTGTCTTCTGATGCCACATACAACATGGCACACGCCTGCCTGTAAACACATGGGACAAGTAATTCACACATACCATGGCACATGCCTGCAAGTACATGCCATAAATAAATTCATTTAAAAAAAGGGTTTAAGGCAACTTTGCTTTGACACCAGTACAGGCTGTAAGAGACCCTGTTTGAAAAGTCAAAACATTTGTCCAGTATCATGCAGCTGGTACCTAGGGGACTTTAGGCATGTCATGCTTGGTCCTTGTCATCAGTGTGCTGGCTCTTTGAGGGAAATGCGAGAGAGAAACAAGGCATGTACAATAACAAAGGGGAAAGAGAGTAGGTGTGTGCTTCATTCAGATGTGGGGGAAAGTCACTGTTAGCTAGAGTTAGGGCTTGAAAAGAGTTAAACATTCTGGAGGGCATGGAACAGGTCAAGGGGATCATAGAGCTGAGAACACATGGTAGGCTCATCTGAAGCCAGACCGTAGTCCAGCAGCAGGGAACTCTGATACAGTTAATACACAGGAAGTATTTACGTGTCAGGAACTCTGATGCAGTTAATACACAGGAAGTATTTACGTGTTGGGCACGAGCACTGAAGACACAAAAATGCGAGGCACAAGCTCTGTCTCTTGGCTCACTCTCTTCAGAGTCAAGAGTGGTTGGACACACCTATTATCTCAGCGCTTAGGAGTCTGAGGCATGATGATCCCAAGTTCAAAACTTGCTCTGTAGACCAAGCTAGCCTCCAACTCAGAGATCTGCCTGCCTTCGCCTCCCAAGAGCTGGGATTAAAGGCGTGCACCACCACTCGACAGGCCTGGACTTCTTAAAAAGAGAAAGGCTTTCAGTGTAATAAATGACCAATTTGGGAAAGGAGGGCAGGGTGACAAGCTTTTAACTGGCGTGTCAGAGTCAGTTTTAGTCACGGCAGTGTGGAACTATGTAAGCTTTTGGTGACATGGCAGGTGACATGAATGCATGTAGCAATGTACAGAATGATATAAAGAGGGAAGCTTTGGGGTGCGGCTTACCTTTAAAAGAGAAAATAGGATAGAACTTTCCATCTCCGTTAAGAGAGGTTTGGTGGTAGGTAATCCAGGACTAGCACGGTGGGTCTGGACTTACTAAAGACTTAGATTCATCTTTGCGCTTCACCATCTAGACCCTGCCTTCCATCGTCATGATCCAATGTGATTGCTACAACCTAACTCATCCTGTGTACTTTCTAGGCACAGAAAGGAGGGAGGGAGGCCAATCAGGGAGAAGAGTAGAGCCTGAACTGACCTGGTTCCTAGCATTGGTACCTTTAGAGGAGTCTAAAACAGTGCTTTCAACACTTAGATTTACGTCTTGTTAGCCACTACCGTGTCCAGTTTCCAAGAGAGACTTTGAAGTGTAGTTTTGTATTTGCGCAAATATATATTCATATAGTGAGATACACAGAACTTTTTCTTAGTGCTGGGGATTAAAGTCTAGACAAGCATTCTATGGCTGAGCTGTATCCTAGCCACATGCACAGATGTTTAGGCATACATTTGGTAGGTTTTAAAAATGCATACATCCATGTAATCCCATATCCTCAATTATAAAGCATTCCCTCAACCCCAGGAATTCCTGCTGTCTGTCGTTTTGATTAATTTCTGAGAAAGGGTTTTATGTGGGCTGGGATTATAGGTGTGCATCACTATACCCCACTGTCCAGTGAGGGTTCTGGTTTTTTGTTATTTAAGACAGTTTGACTATTTAGTCCTAGGTGATCTGAAATACAGAATTTTGTCTGCCTCTGTTTCCTGAGTGTTGGGCTTAAAGGTGTGCACCACCACACCTGGCTGGCCGTGAGTTATTTTTTTTAAAGATTTATTTGTACTTGTGTGTATATATGTATGTATATCTGTATGCCACATGTTTGAGTACCTGTGGAGGCCAGATGAGGGTGTTGGGGCCCTAGGAGCTGCAGATATAGGCATTTTTGAGCCATGTGATGCAGGTTCAGGGAATTGAACTCTGGTCCTCTGGGAGACAGCAAGTGCTCTGAAGCACTAGTGTCTAGCCCCTGACAATGAGTTGGTTTGTTTTTGTTGGTTTTTGTTTTTGTTTTTAAACCCTAGGTTAGGGACATCAGCTCAGTGGTGCGTGCCTGGACTGGATCCTCGGTACCACAAAACAGAAAATGAGAACTTAATTAATTGAGTGGTTGTCCTAGAAGTGGAGGCACCGGGGAGGCTGGGAAGAAGAACTCAAAGGAGACTGGTTAGACATGGGAGATCAAAGAAGTCTCAGTGTGATAGAGGAGAGCCATCAGAAAGGTCAGAGCAGGAAGGGCAGGGTGTTTCAAATGAGAGCAAGTGTGTGTTGGGTGTGTGTAAGCCGAGGTGCTGGCCAGACAGGTGGAGTTGTGTCTAAGAATAATATCCGTGCTAAAGAGGACCATGAACCAGGGCTGGAGAGACGGCTCAGTGGTTGGAAAAACTGGCTGCTCCTCCAGAGAACCTGGGTTCAAGTCCCAGCACCCACATGGCAGCTCACAACTGTCTGTAACTCCTGTTCCAAGGGGGTCTGACACCCTCACACAGACATACAGGCAAGCAGAACACCAGTGTACGTAAAATACAAATAAATAAATTATAAAAAAGTAACCATGAACCAAGAAACTGCCTAAGAGTATATGTTATGAAACGGCCCCATGACAGCCTTTGAGTGACCAGGAACCGGGATCTAGGGACCACAGCTTAGGTTTTCAGGAAGGGTTCAAATCATGAAAAGGGAAACTGGTAAGACCACCTAAAATTACTTGAAACCTTTCTAAACACTGAAGTCCTTGCACAAACACAAGACTGTTGTACATTCTGCTGTTGTGAAAAGGGTGTTGAGGGAAACCAGGAAAGAAAAGGTCAGTGACTGATCCCCTTTCACAGGAAGAAACCCTTCCAAGGGGGCGGGGAGCAGAGCAGCCGCCAACCTCTTTCTAGTCGTAACTGAGGGAAGAACGATCAGGAGAGGTGAAGAGTTGGCTGTCTTGGACACCTGCCTCTGCCAGTTTAGTGGGAGGGAACATGTCTTAGAAGAAAGAACAGAGCCGGGCGGTGGTGGTGCACGCCTCTAATCCCAGCACACGGGAGGCAGAGGCAGGTGGATCTCTGTGAGTCCGAGGCCAGCCTGGGCTACAGAGTGAGTTCTAGGAAAGGCCCCAAACCTACACAGAGAAACTGTCTTGAAAAACCAAGAGGAGGAGAAGAAGAAAGAACAGAGGACAAATGCATTCTTGTGCTTGAATCCTGTCTCTGACCAGTTAGCATGATGACCCTAGGCAAGTGCCTTAGCTGTAAAATGGGGACAGTTGTGCCTCCCGTGATTCGAAGGTTCGAGACTAACGCCCCCATTACAGTGGGTAATGGCAAATAGGTGCTATCACATGGCCCAACCCTCGTCATGGGACCGAACGGCTAACGGATGGGTCAGAATCCGCAACCTGAGATCATGAACGCTGCAGCTTCTTCCCTCCAGGAGGTGGGGACAAGGTGGAGGGAGGGCTGCAGGAGGAGGAGCTCGCTCCTTGCGACCCGCCCACACCAGTCTGGCCTGGAGCTGAGGCAACGCGTCCTGGTCGCCTGCACCCGAACAGCCTGCCCTGGTGCCCCGGTGCTCCGACCTCGTCCGGTCATGTCCCTGCGCCCCTTGCTCTGGCCGCTCCGACTGCTGCTGCTGCTGCTGCTGCTGCTCAGTGGGGCGGTGTGCCGGGCTGAGGCTGGGCCAGAAACCGAAAGTCCCGTCCGGACCCTCCAAGTGGAGACCCTGGTGAGGACACTGTCGCGCCACCTCCCCCTCCCCCACGCCGCCGCCGGCACCCTTTAAGGCCAGGGATCGTAGGGGAGCATGGGGCTCTAATGAACCTGCCAACGAAGAGGAGAGGAAGTGCTGGAACTGAGTTGGGGGAGAAGGTGCTGGGTCTCGATGTAGTAATAGGGTCTTAGGAGGAGCAGCCTTGACCCTTGGAGTCTGATCATAGGTACAGCCCCCTGAGTCGTGTACGGAATCCGCTGCCTTGGGAGACACGCTCCACATACACTACACGGTGAGGGGCCTGGGGGGCCGGGGCGTGGTCTGGGAGGGGGCGGTGCCCGAATGAAACACGTCAGCTTTGGCTTGGACACGTGGCAAGCTGTGCGAGAGAACTGAATCCTAGGGTCGGCTAGCACGTGGGGACGGGAGTGGGGGTATACTCTTGTCTGCTCCTTTCTCCGCCCTGTTTTCCCGCCAGTTTCTCTCCAGCACTGAGAAATGAAGGGTGGCGAGATCTCCAAGAAGTGTCAGCCCTTTGGGGCTTCCTGTTCCTTTTTGCCCCGCGGGGGTGGGGGTGGGAGACGGGGACAGTGCAAGGCTGTGCCGAGGGTTGCTGCCATCCCCTCTGGGCGGTCCCAGTGTGTGTGTGTGGCCTGTCTGGTGGGAGGAAAGGTGGAGTTAGTTCTTCCTCTTTGTCTTCAGGGCAGCTTGGTAGATGGACGCATTATTGACACCTCTCTGACCAGAGATCCTCTGGTCATAGAACTTGGCCAAAAGCAGGTGATTCCAGGTATGTGACCTGTGCCTTTTGTCCTCTCCCTAACCTAAGCCCTGGCTTAGTGTCTTGGACGTCTAAGTTATGCTGGAAAGGCTCCTAGAATGAGTAAGACCCTAAGGATCTTTGGCTACCTCGTGTTCAAGTTCTTTTCTTGTCCCACACATCGCTGGGGGCTGAGTTTGAGAAGTGGAGTAAAGCTCACTTGTCAAGGTCGATGGGGAGCCTTTGATTTCCCTCCTGGGCGGTGTGTAGCTCAGTTCTGTCTTCTTCCTCAAGGTCTGGAGCAGAGCCTTCTGGACATGTGTGTGGGGTGAGTATCTGGACAGGGGCGGGCCTGACCTCCCCTTTGCCTGGGTGGCCGTTTTCTCTGCCACTCTGCATCTCCAGTAGGCAGGACCCTGTAGGATAAAGGGCCCCTGCCTTCATTCTGGAGAGGTGAAGGTCAGTGGAACCCCTGAGGGCATCCAAAGCAGAGGGCACCTCTTTGGCTGTCGGTTTTTTGGGGGGAGTTGAGGTGTGTAGGTTATTGGTACCTTTGCTGGTCAACCTGTTAGGTGGGAAAATTCATGTTTGGTGTCACTGAGGTAGGAGGTGCTTCCGGTGACGCTGGGCTGGGGCTGCCAGCTCACCTCTCTACTGCCTGGGACTCATTCCTTCCCTCAGAGAGAAGCGAAGAGCAGTCATTCCTTCTCACCTGGCCTATGGAAAGCGAGGGTACCCGCCATCTATCCCAGGTAACGGAGTAGGTCTTTTCTCCCACCCATCAAAGCAGAGCCACACACTCTGCCCTGTCTAGAACTTGAGAAAGTCCAGATCAAATTTGAGGAAAGGAGTAGCTGGGCCCCTCCTTCTGGCCCACTCTTTTTCTCCAGTGGAGACAGCAGACAACCTGTGAGGGCCACCTGGCTCAACGTAAGCAGCTGGTGACTTTTGACACCTGCTCAAGCTGCGTGGGTCTTGCTGGCTACACTACTTATCTCAGAGCACTAAAATAACTCAGAACAAACCAAAAGGCAACTGTAAGAGCCCTCACATAGAGCTGGTAAGGAGGGAACCCCCGTAAGGAGGGAACCCCGATGACCGGTTCCTAGGATTCACCTTCACTCACTACTGCTGATGCCTGTTCTGAAGGGCGGAGACAGGACAGATTTTCCAAGATGGGTATCTCTTTGCTATTGGGTAAAATGTGATCTACTCCACAGAGTTCTGGCAACGTGATATACTATAGGGAGCCCTGAGAAGAGGGTGGGGAGGGCCCAGCAAAATCTCTCTTATCAAGTGGGCGTGGTGGTGCACTCGGGAGGCAGAGGCAGGCGGATCTCTGTGAGTTCAGGCCAGCCTGGTCTACAGAGTGAGTTCCAGGCCAGCTGAGGTTACAGAGTGAGACCCTGTCTCTGCCCATCCCAGTGCTCCTTGTTGGCTTGTATTTGAAGCTGTTTGACCCTGCCCACCACTTCCTTCAGCGCGTCTCTCGTTTCCCAGACCTTTTCTGAAAATCCTCGCACAGTCGTGTTTATGTGCTCGTCGGTGGGTGGACTTTTTAAGGATATCTGCTTTTATTCCAGTTAATTAGAGCCCTACAAAAGCCTATCCATGTGGCTGTTTAGAAATGGGGTCCGTTTGGTACAGAGGATTCTCACACATATAAATGCTCACTTGTGGGGCCAGACAGATGGCTCAGTGGTTAAGAGCACTGGCTGCTCTTGAGGACCCAGGTTCAGTTCCCAGCACCCACGTGGTGGCTCACCACCATTTGTAACTCCAGTTCCTGGGGGAATCTGACACCCTCTCCTTACTCCAAGGACACCAAGCATGCACTTGGTGCATCAGGCAAAACACTTAAAAATAAACAAATCTTTAAATAAATGCTCACTTGTAAATAGGGAAGAGGCTGCATGTTTCCCATCCACAGATTTCCTGTGCTGTCAAAGATCTGCCCTTGATTCCAAGCCACGTGTTTAGTTGTAGTTAAGATGGACACAAGTGTCCTTAGCCTGCTCCTAACCCTCTTCCGCCTTTTCTGAGGGAGCCCTACCCCACAGTTCAAATGGCCAGAATCTCAGTTATTTTCTGCGGACAACCTTGGTTTAATCCCCATTCAGAGCTCTGGATAAATCACTGCAGTTCTACCCTTCTACCCGAGAGCCTCTCCAGCGGGTGCAGGGGTGCAGGTTCTGACCCCCACCCCTCCCCCAGAGCCTCTCCAGCGGGTGCAGGGGTGCAGCTTCTGACCCCCCAACTCTCCCCCAGAGCCTCTCCAGCGGGTGCAGGGGTGCAGCTTCTGACCCCCACCCCTGCCCTCTGCCTTTCTAGCGGATGCCGTGGTGCAGTATGATGTGGAGCTGATTGCATTGATTCGAGCCAACTACTGGCAAAAGCTGCTGAAGGGCATTTTGCCCCTGGTGGGCATGGCTATGGTGCCAGCACTCCTGGGCCTGATTGGGTATCACTTGTACAAAAAGGCCAGCAGACCCAAAGTCTCCAAAAAGAAGCTGAAAGAAGAGAAACGGAACAAGAGTAAAAAGAAATAAATAGTGATCGTTAAGAAAACTTTGTATTCTTCACTTGATACCACTGCCCCCTTTTTCTTTTAGTGTTGTTTTTTTGTTGTTTTTTGTTTTGTTTTTTACTTATTATTGTGTGTGTGCGCTGGTTTGAATGTGGAATGGGAGGACACTGTGAAGCTGGCTCTCTCCTTCCACCTGTAGGCGGCTCCCAGAGATTGAACTGAGCTCACTGACTTCAGAAACAAGTGCTTTACCTTCTGAGCCATCTCTCTGGTTCCCCTTTTCTTCGAAGACGGGGTCGGTCTTGCATTTGTAGCCCAAGCTGGCCTCAGACTCGTGAGCCTCCTGGCTAGGCTACAAATAGGAATGTGTACCAACGCACCCCAGGCACCCGATGCTTTCAGGCTGCTTTTCTTGGGTAGAAAACAGAGCACCGTGAAGCTGGATCTTGCCTGTGGCTGAGGGGCTGGAGGCCTTGGAGCATACCTCTTCCCTTGGCCTGCACTCGCTGTCCTAATTTACCCCCGGAAACTGGTCTTGAACCTGCCTTGGGTCTTTGGGGTATCTTTGGTGCGGTGATGCTGAGGAGGAAGCATAATTCACCTCCTAGTAGAATGTTCCTTGTATCCTTGAAGATGGCAAAGAAAATAAAGAGCTTACAAGGGCTGAGAATAAGGCTCAGTTGGTAGAATGCTTGTCTAGAATGCAAAAAGAAAAAAAAAAAAAAAAACACCCTGAGATCAGTCCACAGCACCAACAAAACTGATGCGGTACTCAGCTGTAATCCCAGAGGAGGCAGGAGGATCAGAGGTTCAGGGCCATCCTCAGCTACACAGGGAGTTTGAGGCCTACATGAGACTCTGGTTTTTTGGGTTTTTGTTTGTTTGTTTTTTTAAGAAACTTTTTTTAAGAATAATTTATTGGAGCTGGAGAGATGGCTCAGCGGTTAAGAACACTGACTACTCTTCCAGAGGACCCAGGTTCAATTCCCAGCACCCACATGGCTGCTCACAACTGTGTGTAACTCCAGTTCCAGGAGGCCTGGCAACCTTCACAGATACACATGCAGGCAAAAGACCAATGCACACAAAAATAACAATAAATCATGAAGAAAGTTGTATTATTTAAAAAAGAATAAGTTATTGATTTTGCTGTAGAGGGTAGTGGTAGTCAATAACTAGAGTGCGGTCTGGATCCTCCATCTACTTTTGTAACAGCAAAGCACTCAGGTTTCAGGAAAAGTCTCCGAGGTTTGGGAAGAGGTCCCTGCTTGGATCACAGAGTGTGGGAGATGACGTGAGCCGCTTCAATGATGTTGTAAGTGGTTGGAGGCTTTCCGTCCCCTGATGGGGCAGGTGCAGGCAGCTGGGGCAGGTTGCTTCTGTGGTTCACGATGAAGAGCGGGTTCAGCTGACTCAGTACCTCGTCACTCACAGAGATGCCGTCCAGGTACTGTTTGAGCATCTCCCTCAGCTTCCCGCTGATGTCCAGCAACTGCCCTCGTCTGTGCTCCAGACTCAGGACCTCCAGTTTCACCTTGTTGTATCTCTTCCAGAAGTTCTCCATCCCTGAATAGTCCACCATAACCTGAGAGTGGAGACGGAGGACGGGGGATGTGAAGGTCCCCGTCGGCAGATGCCGCCCAGCCCCCACCTGCCCCTTCCTTTACCTTGGCAAGCTCCTCAGTGAGCTCTTCTGGATTCTCTTTCTCCACCTCCTCCTGCTCCTGGGGAGTCAATACCGAGGAATAGAAAGGCAGCACCTTTTCTTCCTCGGTTTCAAATTTCCTACATATTTCAGCAAGCTTAAGGATCTTTTCACCCTGTTTGGAGTATGAAGAGATGTCTTAGGAAAAACAAGATAGTCCCCCTGCTTGAGCCCAGGAAAGCAGCTCGGTCAGTAGGAAACCCGGTTGATGCAGCGCCTGGCATGGGCCAAGGACTATCCCAGCATTTCATATTCTTACCACAAACGCAGCTATTACTTCTTTTTCTTTTCAGTTAAGAAAGGCATTTACGAGCGGGGGTGGCGCACGCCTTTAATCTCAGCACTCAGGAGGCAGAGGCAGGCGGATCTCTGTGAGTTCGAGGCCAGCCTGGTCTACAGATCGAGATCCAAGACAGCCAGGACTACACAGAGAAACCCTGTCTTGAAAAACTAGAAAAAAGAAAGGCATTTACTGGGGATGAGGAAACACATGCAGCAGACACACGGAGGGGAACAGGGGAAGCTGGAAAGTCCCGTCCCTTCTGGAGGCCTGGTTATAAATTTCTGAAGAGTCTTCCTTCCCTGCGTTAGAGCTGGTCAGTTGGAAGCAGACAGGAGGGTTGACTGGTCTGCAGCCGTGTGTGACATGTCCTGAGCAGGCCTTGAACTTCTTGAGCTAGTCGTCGGCAGGGGCCCTGCTGGTGGGACACAAAAGCTGCCAGGCTCTTCTCTCAAGTCTGGAGGTTGAGGAAGAAGTGACCATCTTGAAAGTTCACCACCGTTATTACCTAGCCGTGGCTCCTCTCCCTATCCGTCTGCCTACCGGGAAGTCTGTCCAACTCTTGGTCTCTCGTCATCCTCTGGCTCCCATCTCAGAGGTCACTCTAACTGCTCTTCGGGTGTTTGGGAGTGATGACCACTGCTCTTAGCTGCTTCGAGCTGACCAAAGGTTGATATTGGGGGTCAGCCTAAGAGGAGGCTCTGTCCAAGGGGCCACAATAAAACTTAACCAATGGTAATGATCCAGAGCATAAGACAGCCATTTAGTGACAGTGTCTATCTTTGGAGCTTGTCATACAACTGACAAGTGCCATCTTGATGAGTCGGTAGTCTCAAAAGAAATCTGTAGATTAGGTCCCAAAATGATATTGTCTTCAGGGGAAATCCAGAGACAAGCCCCCCAAAATGATGTAGTCTAGAAATAATACAGTCCAGGGGTCTTGATTTCCTCTGCCAGTTAAAGAATTAAAGGCAGGAAAAATCTGAAGCGCAGCAGAGCAGGTAGCAGCAGAGAGATCTTAAGCGTCCGGGCTGCAGGCAGAATCACCAGTTGGAAGCCGGCGTTTATTGGGGGGTGAGGAAACACTCATGCATCAGACAGACACACAGAGAAAAAGACCCTCTGCAAAGCAAAGTGAGGACTCAGGAAGCTGAAGAATCCCTGTTCATTTCAAAAAGAGAATAGAATTAAAAGAAAAGCTAACACAGACATCCACCACTTAGAAGGAGGAGGAGGAGGGAGCCCCGCCCCATGTCTCCCCGAATCCCTTTCCAATCCCTTTCACCTCCAGCCAGGTTTCTTGGTTTGTCCCCTTTACCTTCTCCACGACCTTTTTCAGGCCCTTGAGGGCGGCATTACTCTCGAGGGTGAGTTTGACTAAGTTCTCCTGAGACTTCCCCCGAGCCTGCGTCCGTTGGGCCTTAAGTTTCCGAAGCTGTACATGGACCAGCTCCTTGTCGTTGCGGATACACTGGTTCTGCCATTCGCCTTCGCGGCTGTAGGCTGATATCTTCCCTTTCAAGGCAGCGATGGCCTCCTAGAGGGGCAGCAGGGGCCACTGACTGTGGGTAGCCTGGGGGCTAAGAGCAGAACCTGTCGTCTTGACCCAACCAGTGAGAGACCCAAAAGAACATGGGAGACACGGAGACACCAGAAAGTGTCTCCTGTTGAGCGCTGACCTGCAGCTTCTGGATTTTCTTCATCTGCATTTCAATCTCTTTGGAGCTCTTCTCATCCTTCACCTTCAGAGTCTCAAAGGCGATCTTCCGGTCCTCCGTGGCTTCGGTGTAGTTCTTGAGTGCGTCCTGGAACCTTCTCCACAGATCCTCCACTATGTTCTCCAGTTGTAGACGAAGAAAGTGCTTCTCTTCCAAATTCTAGGAAATGTATCCCAAATACCAACCGCTTAGAGTTACCCTCTGAGTGCCCGGTCACCCCCACCAGCAGCATTACCCTCAGGGACCGTGGGGAGCAGTGTTTAGTGAATTAGTTTCCGGGGCAGTGCATCATGACCTGGACAGGGAAGTGTGAGGGTGGGCCCAGCTCCACAAGAATAATGCCAACTGGAAACAGAATGAGGAGACGGAGGGTGGTCTCTGTGAGTTCTAGGACAGGTTTCAAAGCTACACAGAGAAACCCTGTCTCAGAAAAAAACAAAACAAACAAAAACAACAACAAAAACAACAACAAAAAACAGAATAAGGCCCCGTGTTCCACCTCTCTCTCTCTCTCTCTCTCTCTCTCTCTCTCTCTCTCTCTCTCTCTCTGTTTCCTGAGACAAGGTTTCTCTGTGTACCCTTGGCGGTCCTGGAACTTACTCTGTAGACCAGGTTGGCCTCGAACTCGAGAGAGATCCGTTTGCCACTACCTCCTACCTTCATAGTGATGGGATTAAAGGTATGCACCACCACCACCACCACCTAACTCCAATCTCTTAACTTTTTAAAGGGAAACCGTTTGGATTTTCATGTGAAATCTGATTTTCAATTTTCATATGTAGGAAATTATTCAAATTGTAAATAAAGTAAAACACTGGCTAACGTAAAAGCAAAGGTTGGGGGTGGAGCTTAGAGTGCTTGCCTAGCATTGAATCAGGTTGGATATGAGGGTGCATGCCTGTCACCCCACTCGGGAGGTGGAGGCAGGAAGATCAGAAGTTTAAAGTAAACACGCACAAGTAGTTCCAGGTCATGCTCCACCACAGTGAGTTCAGTTCCAGGTCATGCTCCGCCACATAGTGAGCTCAAGGTCAGCCTGGGCTAAGGAAGATGCTGTCTCAAAAGTAAGTTAATTGATAACCAAGAATTCTATACCCAAACTTCTGCATGTTGACTAGATTGCAAACTATGATGGAAAGAATTATGGATCAAGATTCTACTGACCTAGATTGTCCTGAACCAATCACAAACCAGCAGTGGAATCAAGTTGCTCATGTGGCTACTCTGGGTCTTTGTTTCTTCATCTACAACTCAAAAGGACAAAGCCAGATGATCTCTTGGGTTTTTGTTGTTGGTCATGGTGGTGATTTTTGTTTGTTTGGTTTTTTGTTTTGCCTTAAAATACATTCTCAGAATGTTTTAGACCAGGCCTGCCTCCCAGGCAGTTTTCACAGATCACAGAGAAGCACGGCCCCTCAGGGCAACAGACTTTTATTCACTATTGGCTCTGGGGCTCTCCTCCAGCTCGGCTTGCCCTGAACAGTTTTCGTCATGTCTCTCCAGATCCCGTCCTTCCTTTCTCCCCCGTACCTTGTTTTTCAGATCGTCCCACATGCTCTGGAACTCTAGCTTGCTCTCATACTCAGAATCTATATAGTTCTGCTCCATGGCCATGAAGACATCCTGTAGGTAGTGAATTTCTTTCTCATGCTGGTCAATGATTGTCTTCCTGTAGGAGACATGATGGATACAGCATGTAGACCAAAAATAACAAAGAAATCCGTACTGTAACTCGAGTGGGCAGGTGTGGTGGCACACTCCGTTAGACCTAGCACTTGGGAGCCAGAGGCAGGCAAACATCTGTGAGTTAGAGGGTAGCCTGGTCTATATAATGTGTTCCAAGCCAGCCAGGGATACATAGTGAGGCTCTGCCTTAAAAAACAAAACCAAAACTATGGATGGTATAAACTTTTAGGCACTGGCAGGCAGGGAGGGAAAGTTTTGGTTTGTCTTTTTTTCTTTTCTTCTTTTTTTCCAGAAAGAATATTTTGATTTTTGAATAGGTAATACCTTCAGATGATACAAAAACAAAAATGTAAGTAAGTTTACAGTGAAATATCTCTCCCATCCCTATGTACTGTTGATGGATAGAATTTTGATAGTTGGAATTAGGAGGTACAGACAGGGACCTGGCAGGGGTCAAGGTAAGCTAAGGCTGTAAGATTAAACCCAGATTCATGTACAAGAAACTCTGGACCCTCTCTGCCTGGAATTATGAATAGGAAGGAGGCGCCTTGGTATTAGGGATGGGCTCTGGGAACTCCCCTCGATCCAGTCTCTTGACTCTCTGGCCCCATACCTTTCTGTCTCAAACTCTTTCGTCAGGACCTCCAGCTCCATGTTGTAATTTTCCTCCAGGAGGTTGAGACGGCGACGTTGCAGGGTCAGGAGCTGGTCAACGTTGTGTAAGTGGCTGCGGAGAGCATGGGCATACTGCTCCTCGGCCTCCGTCAAGTCCTTAGCCAAAGACTAGGCAGAAGGAAGAGAATTAATGTTCTGGCCAAGTGGCCTCCGAGAGAAGATAAAAATGGGTTCAGGGAGACGAGATGGATCGGTGGGGTCCTCAGCACCCACAGAAATCGTCTGGTATGGTGGCACTCCTGTAATCCTGGGTTTAGGGAAGTAGAGATAGGAGGGGTCCTAGGTCTTAATGACCAGCCACAGCCTACCCAATTTGGCGAATGAGCTCCAATCTCAAAATGTAAGGTGGAGAGCAAGTGAAGAAGATGCTTGATGACAACCTCTGGCCTGCCTACACACACACACACACACACACACACACACACACACACACACATTTAGCCATCTGGCTAAGTGGATGGCACAATGGCATTTTCCTCTTATTTCCTAATGGATTTAGGAATGCCGGTTCTCCTATTCAGTCTTTAAAATTTAAAATCTACATATTATTTGTGTGTACGTATGCATGTCTTTCTAGTTCATGTTATGTGTACTGCAGGTGCCTCAGGAGACCAGAAGAGGCCAGAGGGCCTCAGATTTCCTGGAATGAGAGCTACAAGCAGTTGTGAGTTGCCTACCGTGTGTACTAGAACTCAAACCCAGGTCCTCTGAAAGAACCATAAGAGCTGTCTCTCCAGCCCCTTCCATTGCATCTTGATGCAAAGCAAGAATGACATCTAGAAGTGTGGGGACTAGTCCTGGTGGCACACGCCTTTATTCCTACCACTCAGGAGGAAGAGACAGGCGGATCTCTGTGAATTCAAGGCCAGCTTGGTCTACGCTAGGAGTTCTAGGCAGGCCAAGGATACAGCATAAGACCCTGTCTTAAAAAAAAAAAAAAAAAAGCTGGAGAGCTGGCTCAGCAATTAGGAGGATTTCCAGAGGACTAGGGTTTGATGCCCAGCACCCACGTGAAGGCTCACAACTGTAACTCCAGTTCCAGGGGATCCAATGCCCTTTTCATGGGCATTGCATGTATATGGTACACTTACCATATATGCAGACACTCAGAGATAAAATGAAAATATTTTTTTT
>CABHPH010157804.1:48973-69896 GCA_902168325.1 Peromyscus nudipes
TGCAGCATAAACAAATGTAACACACCTTTACACAGTTAAAGTAATATTCTGCAGCATAAACAAATATAACACATCTTTACATAGTTAAAATAATATTTCACAACAGGTGGGCCGGTGAGAAGGCTCAGTGGATAAGGGAGTTGCTGCCAAGCCTGGTGACTGAGATCACAACCACCAGTAACTCTAGCTTAAGGAGATCAAAATCTGGCTTTCTGGCCTCAGTGGACACGGTACTCATGTGCACAAACACAGACATATGCATAACAATTTTTAAATCTTTTTAAAATGGTCTCCTTGGAGATGGAGAGACGGCTCAGAGGACAAGAGACTGGCTGCTCTTGCAGAAGATCTGGATTCAGTCCCCAGCACCCACATGGCAGCTCACAACTGTCCATAACTCCAGTTCCAGAAGATCTGATTCCCACTTCTGACCTCTGCGGGCACTAGGTACACACGGTGCACATACATACCCACAGGCAAAACAGATGCATGTAAAGCAAATAAATCTCAAAAATATTTTGAGACAGCATCTCATTGTGTAGTCCTGGATGGCCAGAAACTCACTCTGTAGACCAGGTTGGCCTCAGACTCATAAAAACCCATCAGCCTCTGCCTCCCCAGTGCTGGGATCAAAGGTATACATTACCACTTGCAGCTTAAAAATTTTTTCAAAGCCTACTTTTCAAGGGCAAAATTCTGTGGATAACAAAAAGAAATACAGCAGGGCATGCTTTCTCTTAGATAAACACCCGCAGCCGAAGGAGCCTCAAAGCTCTCAAGACACACACTGCCACAGCTCAGGCAGCCAGATGCATTCTTCTCTCCATGTCCACACCTCAGCCTTCCAAGTTGGCTTGTTTTTCTCTTTAATCCGTGAAGTACCTTTGCTTCACTCTGACGCATCCTGGAATTCTTTTCTGTGGTAAATGTACCCAAGAGGACCCGCAGCAGAAGTCCCTATGGCTTTGCTGGAGACTGCTCGGGCTGCGTTGCCGACATCATTGAGTCGTACTTCTTGCTGGCAGTGACAGTGTTATTCTGGAAATTCTAGGAGATATTCAGAAAAACAAAGCTACAAAGACAGAAAATAGATAACAATTGCAACCCTAGCGGCTGCTAACAAGAAGAGTAGGAGGTGGAGCCCTGGGGAATTGATGTTGTTTACACTGTCATGAAGTTGAGTTCCTTTAATTGGATTAGTGTCCTTAGCAGACAGAGACTAGACTGGGAGATAGCTCAGTGCTTAAGAGCACTGGCTGCTCTTCCAGAGAACCCAGGTTCAATCCCCAGCACCCTCACGGGTGCCTCACAACCATCTGACACTTTCTTCAGGCCTCCTCAGGCACCAGGCATGTGTGGTGCAGACATACATGTAAGCAAAACACTTACACACCTAAAGAAAAAAACTAAATAAATTCAAGAAGAAGAGAAAGAGACAAGTGCTATCTTTGGGGCCTTTGAATATACCAGAAGACAGCCTTCCAAGGCTGTGGTGGGTCCTTCCTAGACTCCAGCTCTGTCAGCACTGTGTTCTTAGACTTCTTGTTCTCCAGACGGTGAGAAACAAGTGCTCGTTGTTTCAGCCACACTGTGTCGTTGTGTTCTGTCGTAACAGTGTGAACTAAGATGGTCGTCCTTGGTCAGGGGAAGGGAGATTAATAGTACATGTACACCAAGGATCACATGGAATGGCGGAAACGTTCTAAAGCTGAGTTATGCTGCACAGCTTGATATATTTTAAAATAAGACATATTTAGGGGCTGGAGAGATGGCTCAGAGGTTAAGAGCAGTGACTGCTCTTCCAGAGGTCCTGAGTTCAATCCCTAGCAACCACATGGTGGCTCACAACCATCTGTAGTTAGATCTGGTGCCCTCTTCTAGCCTGTAGACATACATGCAGGCTGAACATTGTATACATAATTAATAAATAAATCTTTAAAAAAAAGACATATTGTGTGTGTGTGTGTGTGTGTGTGTGTGTGGTGTGTGTGTGTGTGTGTGTGGTGTGTGTGTGTGTGTGCAGGTACCCGCAGAGGCCAGAAGAGGGCATCAAATCCCTTGGAGCTGGAATTAGCAGCGGTTGTGAGCCACCTATGAGTGTCGAGGACTGAACTGGTCCTCCTGAAGAGCAGCAAGTTCTCCCAACCACTGAGCCATCTCTCTAGCCTCATAAATTGGCTTTGAAAAGTCATTGAAGAGTGCCTTTAATCTCAGCACTCAAGAGGCAGAGGCAGGTGAATCTCTGTGAGTTCAAGGCCAGACTGGTCTACAGAGTGAGTTCCAGGACAGTCAGGGCTACACAGAGAAACCTGGTTTCAACAAACAACAACAAGAAGTCATTGAGGGACTGGAGCAAATGACTAATGATCATTTATTACTCTTGCAGAGGACTCTGGCTGGGTTCCTATCTACCACATGACCGGTCCAGGGGAATCTGATGCCCCCTTCTGGCCTCTTCTAGCACTATATGAATGTGGTATACATACATGCACGTAGGCCAAACACTCATACATGTAAAAATAAAATAAAAAATTATTATTATTATTATTATTATTATTATCACCATCATTATTTTGTTTGTTTGTTTGAAGGGTTTCCATGTAGCCTTAGCTGGCTTGGAGCTTGCTATGTAGACAAGTCTAGCCTTGAACTCACAGAGATCCGCCTGCCTTTGCCTCCCAAGTGCTGCGACTAAAGGTGTGCACCATCATACCTGACTGAGTCTTCTTATATACAATCATTCATAGCGAAATACAACAGCAATACTTTCGATCCTCTGCTCTCTCCGTGGTCTTATGGTCACATTTGGTATAAGTACCTCCTCCTGCTGCCCATTCTGCATTGCCCTTGCCTATAATACACGCTTTAGCAGGCTGTGCTTTTTTATCTGGTGAGATTTCTGAAGGATCTGGGCTATTCATTGTCCTGCCTATAAGTTGTTCTTTTCTCCCTTACCTTAGTCGCAGACAAGGCAGGATTAGGAGAGGCCCTAGGGATGTCCTGTACTCCAGACGTACTCTTTCTTGCTTACCTCCATCATGGAATAGAATAGCAATTTCTCCTTGGTGGAGAAGATGAATCAGTTCCAACAACACTCTAACTCCATTCTTGGTCTGTTGATTCAAAGTCATGAAGAGCCCAAAGTGGCCAAGGCTTAGTCTCAACTTCCAGTTCCATAAAATCATTGAGTATCCCAGGGGGAGCATTCCTCCCTAGAGAGAGCTAGACCAGTCGAGCAGAAAAGTGTTAGTTAGGGCATCAGGAGGGTGACAGTGAGTAGTAGCACTCCTCCCAACCCTAGCTCCTTCCTTCTTCTCTTCTCTTTCCTCTCTACTTTCCCTTCCCTTTCCTCGCCGCCTCATACATTTTCTCTTTCTTTCTCTCTCTTTCTTTCTTTCTTTCTTTCTTCCTTCCTTCCTTCCTTCCTTCCTTCCTTCCTTTCTTTCCTTCTCTCTTTTTTTGAGATGGGATCTCATGTAACCCAGGCTGGTGTCATCATGTAGCCAAGGATGTCCTTGAACTCCTGATCTTTCTGCCTCCACCTCCCAAGTGCTACCCCAGTCCTAGCTCCTCATTTCTTGACCTATCAATCCTGGCTCTGGGAGAATCAGCGCATATGTTGGCAACTGATCTCCAGCATACACAGCCATTTGGGGAATTTTGCCTCAGCTCTGCAAGGGCATCACTACTTCTCTAGTATCGTAAAGACCAGAAAGGCTTTTATCAAGCCAGCAACTTCAGATCAGTAAGGAACATTATGAGGCCAGTTAATATCATAAGCATTGGTCCATTATCATCCTTTGGTTGCTGTGAGGCGAATACCTTGATCAGAAGAGACACTGTGGATGTGATATCCTCTAAGTCATGGCAGAAGCACTGTGTGCAGGGAAGGCAGGTTTGGGTGTGCTGTTTCCCACGTTTATTGCTGTTTGGACATCTTCTTCTCTGTCCATGCTTTTTGCCCACCTTAGTAGCAAGTTTTATATTTATTCGATTTGTAGTTGTTCATTTTCTTTCTTTACATCTTTTGTGTTGCTTGCTTTACTCTTTATTTGTATTTATTTGTGTGTTGTGTGCCTGCTCATACATGCTGCAGGGGACGTGTGGAGGTCAGAGGACAACTTGGAACGTGCCTTTCTATCTTTCTTCTTTCCTCAAGGATTGAACCCACTGCCTTGAATGTGTTAGGCAAGTGCTTTTCCACGGAGCTACACCATCAGCTCTCATCTCACGGTCTGATTATAGGGTCTTTATCAGTGTAGGTCCCAACTTTTCCCTCTCAGACTAAAGCTTTTGTGTGTGTGTGTGTGTGTGTGTGTGTGTGCCACACACTGCACAGGAGTGAAAGTCTGAGGACAGCTTTCAGGAGTCAGTCCCAGGACTTGAACCCAGGTACTCAAGCTTGGTGGCAGGTGCCTTTTACCCACTAAGCCATCTCTCCGGCTCCTAAGTTACCTCTCCACTTCCATCTTTTTCACTGTTAACTAAAAATTTTAATTTAAAAAAAGGGGGGGGCGCTGGAGAGATGGCTTACAGGTTAAGAACACTAGCTGCTCTTCCAGAGGTCCTGAGTTCAATTCCCAGCACCCACATGGTGGCTCACAGCCATCTGTAATGAGATCTGGCTCACTCTTCTGGACTGCAGGGATACATACAAACAGAACACTATACATTATAAATAAATCTTAAAAAATTTTTTTAATTCATGTGCCAAAAATTTAGCCTTTCCGTTTTCACCTTTTGTTGCTTGTGTGTGCTGGGGATGGAGTCAGGACTGTCCAGCATTTGCTCGAGAAGGGTTACAACCTAAGTCATAAACCTTCTGGATAGCACTTGAGGAGTATTTTCTTAAACACAGTAAACTTTTTCCTCCATATTTTCTAGAGACTTTATTGTTCTGCCTTATATAAATATATAATATATATTAGTTTGTGTTATTTTATTACAGCATTCCAAACTGACCAAAATAGCATCGTCTCAATTTTTTTTTAAATTATGAAAGCTTGGCCTTTAGTGCCTTTATATTTATACCTAAAACTTAATGTGTGATCTTGTGGTTTGGTCTGTGCCTTGGAGATATTTCCTCGCTGTTCTGCATTATTTCCTCCATCATGAATCAAGACTCCAGATGTGACCAGGTTTGTGCTTAAGCTCTTTATTCTGTTCCATGGCGGTATTTGTTTATTATTGTACAACAGCTTGCTGTTCCCATTATTGGAGATTTATTATAGTCGTTGATGCATGCTAGACCAGGAACTCAGCCTCGTTCCTCTCAAAGAGCATCTTGGCCACCACTGGGCTTTTTGAGTCTCACACAAATTCATGCACCGGCTTGTCCGTTTTCGAGCCGCTGGGGTCTGAAGGGAACCACAGCGAACTTCTCGGTAAGTCGGAAGAGAGCAGTCATCTATATGAGAATGTCTCCCAACTCAAGATCCTCAGACCGTCATCCTCTATTTAGAGTTTCCCTAATTCCTGCTAATACAGTCACATGAGTCAGGGGTGGTGGAACACATCTTTAGGACCAGCACTTGGCAGCTGGAGGCAGGAGGATTCAGAGTTTAAGGCCAGCATAAAATTCATAGAAAGCTCAAAGCTATCCTGAGCTACGTAAGGTCCTCCCTATCTCAGAGACAAAATAAAAATGTAAGTGTGTATATGTGTAATTATATAGCGTTCCTGTTCAAAAGTCTTTTTGTTTTTGCTTTGAGACAGGGTGTCACTATGCGACTCTGGTTGGCCTGGAACAAACTGTAGACGGGGCTGACCTCAAACTAGAGGTCTGCCTGTCTCTGCCTCCTGCGCATGGGCCACCACACTCAGCTATTAATTAATTAATAAATAATTAGTTAATTAATTAATTAATTTTAAGGTAGGTCCTTATGGATTTGCCTAGGTAGTCCTTGAACTTTTGATTTTTCTGTTTCAGCCTCTTCTAGTGATCAAAATGGCAGGTCTGGGCTGCCAGTCCCAGCTTGTGAACATTTTGTTTGTTTGTTTGTTTGTTTGTTTTTCGAGACAGAGTTTCTCTGTGTGGTTTTGGTGCCTGTTCTGGATCTTGCTCTGTAGACCAGGCTGGCCTTGAACTCACAGAGATATGCCTGGCTCTGCCTCCTGAGTGCTTGGATTAAAGGCGTGTGCCACCACCGCCAGGCCTTGTGAACATGTTTTTATTTGTAGATTCAGTTAAGAGTTTTTGCCCTCACTTTGTTGAAGCCCAGGGGCCCACACTGAGGATTAACTTCCCAGACCTGAGTTAGAGTCAGCAGTAGACTGTAGGCCACTCTGTATGGAGAGGGGAGTCTCCACTCTGTATGGAGAGGGGAGTCTTCAGAGAGACGGTGTGGCAGCCCAGGGTGGAGGGGCAAGCATAGTTAGAATTTTGGTATTCTAATTCTCTTCCAAAGAAGAGACTTGAAGAGGAGCAAAGGGCCAGGGAGAGGGCAGTGGGTGAGCGCAGCTCTGCAAGCGTGAGGACCAGCATTCGGATCCAGAGCACACAGGTAAAAAACCTGTCAGGGCTGTACTGTGTCTGTAACCCCAGCACAGTGGGTTGAAGCCAAGAAGACCTTGAGATCTCACTGGCCAGCGGGCCTAGCCAACATGCTGGACTTCCAGCTCACGAGAGACCCTGTCTCAAGGCAAGAGGTGGAGGAGGGCACCCAATGCCTGCTCTGGCCTCTGCTTTTCTGAAAATAGGTACACAATCTGATCCACGTGCTCATATTCGTGCAACACACACACACACACACACACACACACACACGACCAAAAAGGAAATTTATGATTTTCCATTTTTGTTTTCTTTTTTGTTTTTTTTTTTTGAGATGGGGGGGTGTCTCACATTCAGGCTGGCTTTGAACACATTACGTAGCTGAATCTAGCCTTCAATATCCTGGTCCTCCTGCCTCCACCTCCCAAGTGCTGGGATTACAGGTGTGTTCCACCACGCCTGGCCTAAAAGGCATTATTATCAAGGGACTAGCCATTTAGCGGCAGAAATAACAAATACCTAAATAATAAATACGCAGAAATAATGTCGAGTAACTACATTTTGAGCATTCACTGCGTGCTGAGCGCTGACTTAAGTGTTATGTGTGCATTACCTAATGGGATTCTTACAACAGCCCTGTGAAGTAAGTGTGGCTATTATTTTTATTTAATAGATGAGAAAAGTGATGCTTAGAGGCGTATAGCTTAAGGCTACGTCAGAAGTTGGTCAGTTTGGATGGCCTGAGGGGGCAGCGTTAACATCAGGAAAGTCAACCATCTTCACAAGGTACATATTCAGTAACCTTCGTGACCCTCCCATCATCTCTGTTTATCTCTCTTTCCCAAACCCAGATTCTTCTCATAGCTTCGCAAATCTGCTCTAGGAAGGATGCAGAGGCTCCTGTTTCCATGGTGATGGGGCGGCTGGTACACCGCACGCCAAGTGTAGGCGACGCAGAGAATTGGCTCAGGATCGAAAGGTGTCGGCCGGCCGCAGCCGCAGCCAAGCCGGGCAGTGGGGAAAAGGGATCGATGAGAAACCAAGTTCTGAGAGACAGGACCTCCCTGGAGCTCCAGAAGCGCCTCCACAACCGCCTCGCCCCTGCCTCCCGAACTGCTAACCTGGGAGACCCGAACCCTGGGAAGGAAGCACAACCGCCCCAGACTCAAGCCAGGTCGCAGGCTGGAAGCCTGTCCCGTGGGGGGATCCGTCCCTCCCACCGCCCCTCTGCCTCGCAGCCCTGGGTTCCCGCGTGGGGACCTCGGTCTCGGAGCATCCTGGCTCTCCCCGGGGTCGATAGAGCTGAGCAGCCGGCAGAGGGCAGAGTCTCCCTCTGCGGAAGGCGCTCACACCCCCAGCTTCAGGGTTATTTTCAGCTGACAAGCTGCAAAGGCGCAGTCGGTGGATTTCAGGACAGGAGATGGGTGCTGGCAGGGGCTGGGAGCCACCGAAGTGTGAGTCTTAAGCAGTGGGCCCCGCTGAGAAGATGGTACTTGGGGTCACAGGATAGGGGGCTGGAATAACCAATGCTTAACTTCTCCCTCTGTCTTCTTTTGATATTTTTTTGTTTTTGGTTATTGGCCGGGTTTTCCCCCCATTGAAAAAAACATCCTAATGAGGGGGAGGCTTACTCACTCATTCAGTAAGTGTTTATTGAGTATACAACTGTTACAGATAGATACAGCCAATCAGAGCAAACATAGAATGCACAAGGATTCTTAACCTCTGCATGTGTGTGTGTGTGCACCACATATGAGCCTTGGACGACAGAAGAGGACATCGGAGTTACAGATGGTTATGAGCTGCCATGTGGGTGCTGGGAACCAAACCGTGCCCCTCTGGAAGAGCAGCCAGTGTGCTTAGCTGACGAGCCGTCTTGCCAGACTATGGCGATCTTTTAAGATCATGATAAAAAAGCATACAGATTCTCCCCCAGAAAGAACATACCATGAAATTAAAAACATTTCATATGGCCAGGTGGTGGCGCACGCCTTTAATCTCAGCACTCAGGAGGCAGAGCCAGGCGGATCTCTGTGAGTTTGAGGTCAGCCTGGTCTACAGTGCGAGATCCAGGACAGGCACCAAAACCTACACAGAGAAACCCTGTCTCAAAAAATAAAAAAATAAAATAAAATTCATATGACTTTGGATGCCTCATCAGCCCCTCCCTATCTTGTATGAAATGGCTTATGTTCAATATAAGGAAAATAAAGTATTGCTCTGAGTGCCCACCCAGTGCCTGGCTGCCTGCGTGCGTGCGTGCGTGCGTGCGTGCGTGCGTGCGTGCGTGTGAAGGTAGGTATAGCCGGAGAAAAGACAATGAAAATGGGCTGGTGTTGTGAAATATTATTTTAAGATGTATTTATGATTCGTTTATGCTGTGGAATATTTGTTTAATGATGCAAAGATGTGTTGCATTCTTTTATGTTGCATTTGTTTAACTCTGTAAAGCTGTGTTACTTTGTCTGTCTAAAACACCTGATGGTCTAATAAAAAGCTGAACGGCCAATAGCTAGACAGGAGAAAGGATGGGCGGGGCTGCCAAGCAGAGAGAATAAATTGAAGGAGGAATCTAGGAAAGAGAGCAAGGAGCCAGAAAAGGAGAAGGAGAGGAGGATGCCAGGGGCCAGTCACCCAGCCACATAGCCAGCCATGGAGTAAGAAGGAAAGAAAGATGTATAGAATAAAGAAAGATTAAAAAAAACAAAAAAGCCCAGAAGCAAAATGTCGTTAAAGAGAAAAGGGATAATTTAAGTTAGAAAAGCAGGCTAGAAACAAGCCAAGCTAAGGGCGGACATTCACAAGTAAGAGTAAGTCTTTGTGTATTTATTTGGGAGCTGGTGGTGGCTCCCAAAGAGTAAAAAAACAAAACAAAACAAAACTACAGGCTGGTGGTGGTGGCACTCACCTTTAATCGCAGCATTTGGGAGGTAGAGGCAGGTTGGTCTCTGAATTCAAGGCCAGCTTGGTCTACAGAGCAAGTTCTAGGACAGCCAGGGCTACACAGAGAAACCCTGTCTTTAAATAGAAAAACAGGACTGGAGAGTGGTTCAGTGGTTAAGAGCACTGATTGCTCTTCCAGAGGACCTGGGTTCAATTCTCAGCACCCACATGGCAGCTCACAACTGTCTGTAATTCCAGTTCTAGGAGACCCAACACCAGTGCACATGAAATAAAAGTTTAAAAAAAAATAAAAAAATAAAAAGAAAAAAGAAAAGGAAAGGAGAATGGGATGTGGTGGCTTGTGCTTGTAATCCTAGCTACTCAGAAGGCTGAGGCAGGAAGATATATGCCCAAAACCAACTTGGACTACAGTGAGTTCAAGACCAGTCTAGGCAAAAGACCTAGACTCTGTCTTGATTTTTTATGCTTGTTTGTTTATTTATTTATAGTGCTGAGGATGCACCTCAGGTAGAGTGCTTGTTTAGCTGTTAAAGGCATGGGGTTCAAGTCCCAGTACCAGAAAAAGGAAGAAAGAAGGAGGGGGAAGGAAAGGGGAGGGAGAGAAAGGGAGGGGAGGGGAGGAAGCCTTCCGAGGCTGACTAAGAATTAGTGGGGAGGTACAGAAGTTTGAGGATGGGGCTGGAGCAGAATCAGGGCGGTGCTGAAGAGAGTGGTCATGGAGAAGCCTGTGTCCTGTCCCACTGGAGCTGAAGAAGTGGGTGGTGCAGAGGCAGAGAGGGGTGGATGCAGCTGAAGGACTCGAGATGATGGTCATCTGTCTGGGAGAACATGTGGGAAGGAGACTGGAGAGACCACAACATGTGAGTCTTCCTGCCATCTCCTGCCTCCACTCCAGGGCTTAGCCAACGGTGCGGTGAGACATTTCCACACACGCACACGGCATGGAGTGATCAGACTAGGGTAGACGGCACATCTATCATCCCGGTGGATGTTCAAAGGTTTCTTGTGAAGTTTCTTTGGTTTTGGTTTTGAGACAGGGTCTTACTCCATAGCTTTGGCCTGCCTGGGACTTGCTCTGTAGACCAGGTTGGCCTCAAACTCACAGGGATCTGCCTGCCTTGGCTTCTGGAGTGCTGGAATTTAAGGCCTGGCTTTTGTGTGTGTGTGTGTGTGTGTGTGTGTGTGTGTGTGTGTGTGTGTGTGTATGAATGTTTTGCCTGTATGTATGTGTATATGTATACCACATGCATGGCTGGTACCCATAAAGGCCAGGAGAGGGCATTGAATCCCCTAGAACTGGAATTACAGGAGGTTATAAATTGTCACATGGGCCGGGCAGTGGTGGCGTTTGCCTTTAACCCCAGCATTTGAAGGCAGAGCCAGGCGGATCTCTGTGAGTTCAAGACCAGCCTGGTCTACAGAGCGAGATCCAGAACAGGCACCAAAACTACACAGAGAAACCCTGTCTCAAAAAAAAAAAAAATTGTCACATGGGGGCTGAGAACCAAATCCAGGTCCTTTGCAAGAGCAGCAGACAGGAATACATGATCTCTGGTGGGAGGGACTTGTGATGGCTATTGTTGGTTGTCAATTTGAGTACATGTGGAATGAACTAAACCCCAGTGGCTTGTTTTTTTTTTTTTAAAGATTTATTTATTTATTTTGTATACAGCGTGTATGACTGCAGAAGACCCAGAAGAGGGCACCAGATCTCATTACAGATGGTTGTGAGCCATCATGTGGTTGCTGGGAATTGAACTCAGGACCTCTGGAAGAGCAGTCAGTGCTCTTATCCTCTGAGCCATCTCTCCAGCCCCCCCCCCCCAGTGGGTTTTATACCTGTGAGAGACTTTGTTTCTTAATTAAGTCCCTTGAAGTGGGAACACCCACTTTTAATCCAGATTAAAGGGTAGATCCACCTTTAATCTGGGCCACACCTCCTGCTGGTAGTCTATATAAAGGTCATGGAAGAAGGAAGCTTTTGCTCTTTGTCTGCTTGTTCTCACTGACAAGTCCATTCCTTCACTGGCATTAGAGCCTACTTCTTTGAGATTCTGGCCTATACAGAGGACCAGCTAAGACATCCAGCCTCATGTACTGAGCAACTCCTGGGTTCTTGGACCTTCCATTGGTAGGCAGCCATTGTTGGACTACCTAGACCACAGTCTGTAAGCCATTCTAAAATATTTCCATATATACCTATATATAGACATAGCAATATATAGACACAGACATCTTCATTCTGTAAGTCCTGTTCCTCTAGAGAGCCCTGACTAATTCAGAAGTTGTGTGTGTTTGTATTTGTGTTAAGTGCACTTGTGCACCCACGTGTGTGTAAGGCAGAGGACAACCTCAGTTGTCATCCCCTAGTCCTTTTCTACCTTGATTTTGAGGCAGTCTCGCACTGGTCTGGTCTTAGCAGGAAGGGGCTAGGCTTCTCAGCCAGAGAGTCCCAGGGATCCTCAAGTCCTGGAGGATCGAACCCAGGTTCTCATGCCTGCAAGCAAGCGCTTCACCAATAGAGCTACCACCCCAGGCCACGAATATGTTAGATTGCAACCCAAAGTGTGCCTCGACGCTAAATAAGACACAGATGTATAGAACTAGATGTGTGCATTCATCTTCCAAGTGCCCCGAAACACTAAGTGCAAGGCACTCAAAGATTGTGAGCTGGGTGATGGTGGCGCACGCCTTTAATCCCTGCCCTCGGGAGGCAGAGGCAGGTGGATCTGTGAGTCCGAGGCCAACCTGGTCTACAGAGTGAGCTCCGGGACAGCCAAGGCTACACCGAGAAACCCTGTCTCGGAAAACCAAATCATGTCAGGGCTGGAGAGCTGACTCAGCAGCTAAGAGCACTTGTTGCTCAGGACCTAGATTAAATTCCCAGCACCCACATGGCAGCCCACAATTATTTTTAACTCTGGTTCCCGGGGCTCTGGGACACGAGGCATGCACATGGTGTACAGACATACATGCAGGCTAAACACCAATGTACATGAAATTAAATTTAAATAAAAAATGTCAGTGATACAAAACACCCATTCAAATAAAATAAAATTTAATTTAACTAAATTTAAAAATCCTATCAGGATGCAGTAAATAGATTTCCCTGTCCAGTGTGCTCTGACACATGAAGTACATACTCAGGAGATTGTCACAGGCTGTCCCTCTTACCAGGAATGTCCTTTTCCTCGATTGTGCCCTGTTGACACCTTTGCATCCTTTGGAACTCAGGCTAGCATTACCTATCCAGAGAGGTCACCCAGGCCAAAAGAACCAGCTGATTCTTCTCTCCCATGTACTCAATATGACCTTTGTCACTGTCTTTTCTGGTTTGTGTCTTTGGTTTACCTATTTTTTTTTTTAAAGATTTATTTATTTATTATGTATACAGTGTTCTGTCTGCACATATCCCTGCAAGCCAGAAGAGGGCACCAGATCTCATTACAGATGGTTGTGAGCCACCATGTGGTTGCTGGGAATTGAACTTAGGACCTTTGGAAGAACAAGCAGTGCTCTTAACCTCTGAGCCATCTCTCCAGCCCTGGTTTACCTATTTTCTATCATCTGTTTTTCTGTTTTTAAAGTGCTTTATTACACTGTATGTACGTATGTATGCATGGACCGATGGATGGGTGGATGGATGACTGTTGTGGGGAGGAGGGCACACATGCGCCTCAGTGCTCACCTGTTGGTCTGAGAACAACTTTCCCCAATCAGTTCTCTCCTTCCACTAAGTAGACTCTAGATATCACACTCAGGTCTTCCGGCTTGGCAGCAGACACCTTTACCAGGTGAGCCACCTCGCCGGCTCTATCGACTGTCTTTCTACCCCACTCTGACTAGGTGGACTCCACGGGGACAGGGATCCATCAGTATCGTGTCTAGAACAGCACTTGGGACATAACAGGAGCTCAGGGACTTGGTGGAGTGAAGAAGTGAGCCTCGATAGACTCTTCTTTGGGCCTCAGTGTCCGGCAGGAGCCCCTCCAACAACACGGTCAGTCCAGGTTGATTGGACACCACAGCGTGTACTCCAGACTCCTCGGGTCAGCGTAGTGGGAAGGGCAAAGAGGTCAGGCTAGTTACCCACAATCCTGTGCACCAGATCCCGGGGAAGGGCAGAGAACAAACACTGGACTGGAACAAACTGAGGTCCAGCCAGACAGTGAAGACAACCACACCAGTGGACTTCCTGGGTGCGGCATGCTCTGCCTGTATCGCACGCCACTCCTCAGTTCTGGGGGTGGGGGCGGAGGTGGGGGTGGAATCAGAAACGATGCTTCAGAGCATGATGGTGAATTTCACTCCTGAGGCAGCCAGATTGGACTCAAACCCTGACTATGACTCTTGTAGAGAAACAGGCTGAGAACCGGTGCCAGCCAGTGGTCTACTTGGAATCCGGTCCCTCTGAACCACTAACTGGGTGACCTTGGATAAGTTGCTCTCCACTCCTGGAGTTTTTTGCTTCTTGCTGTCTCTGATGTTACTTCATGTTTTCCCTGTATGGCCTAGGAAGCCCTCCTGGGGATTGGGAATCTGAAGCAAACTGGGACTCTCCATTTGGCTCCTTCTCCTCTTGACCCGAGGGCTCTGGCCCAAGTTCAGGGGAGGGATGGCCGGCTCCGCTTTCAGCAGGCTGAGGGCCAAGCCTTGCTAACCTGTGACTTTAGAAGAGCCACAATTTGGACTCCTCTATTTCCTCAGCAAAACGCTTTGGATTTTTGCAGCCAGGGCTGGATTCAGGACAGGGACAATGTTCAGGTGGCCAGCCTCAGTCTCTCCAACCTGAAGGAGAAGAGGTAAAATTGCTACGGAGAGTTCTGAAACTTCGTTTGGCTTCGTTTTGCATGCTGGGCCTCCTTTTCAGGGCCCGTGTCCAACTCTGTTATCTTATGTGTGTGTGCACATGTGAGTGTACATGCATGTTCAAGTATGTGCAGGTGCACATATATATGAGTTTTAGATGGTGCGCTGGCTAGTTTTATATCAGTGACACAAGCTAGAGTCACTGCAGAGGAGGGAGCCTCAACTGAGAAAATACCTCGATAAGATTAAGTTATAGGCAAGCCTATAGGGCATTTTCTTAATTAGTGATGGATGGGGGAGGGCCCAGCCCTTTGTGGATGATACCACCATCATTGGGCTGGTAGTCCTGGGTTCTATAAGAAAGCAGGCTGAGCAAATCATGGGGAAGCAAGCCAGTAAGCAGCTCCCCTCCATGGCCTCTGCATCAGCTCCTGCCTCCAGCCAGGTTCCTGCCCTGTTTGAGTTCCTGTCCTGAATTCCTTTGATGGTGAACAGTGATGTGGAAGTATAAGCCAAATAAACCCTTTCCTCCCCAGCTGTTTTGGTCATGGTGTTTTGTTGCAGCCGTAGTGACCCTGACTCAGACAAGAGGCTTCTGGGAACCAAACATTTCCTGTGCTTACTGGCACCTGCCAGGCCTTCTCCCCAGACACAGCTCTGCTGTTCTTTTTTTTTTTTTTCCAATTTTTTTCGAGACAGGGTTTCTCTGTGTAGTTTTGATGCATGTCCTGGATCTTGCTCTGTAGACCAGGCTGGACTCGAACACACAGAGATCCGCCTGCCTCTGCCTCCCGAGTGCTGGGATTAAAGGCGTGTGCCACCACTGCCCGGCCTTCTGTTACTCTTTTTAACAATTTTATTTTATATGTATACATGTTTTGCCTATGTGAATATCTGTGAACCATGTGTATGCCTGGTGCCTGTGGACTAGAAGAGGGCATAGGATGCCCTGGAACTAGAGTTATGGATGCTTATGAGCTACTGTGTGGGTGCTGGGAATGGAGCCCCAGTTCTCTCTAAACCACTGGACCATCTCTCCAGACTAACAAATAACTCCATTACTCTTAAGAGTTTTGTTTTGTTTTGTTTTTTTTTAAAAACTTTCTCTTTCTTCCTTTTCTTTTCATTTCATGTATCCTAGGCTGGCCTCAAACTCACCACGTAGCCAAAGGTAACCTTCTGCTTCTGATCCCTTTGTCTCCATCTAGTAAGTGCTGTGATCACCGCCATTCATCCGGTTTACAGCAGGGATCCAGCCGGGGCTTAGTGTGCACCAGGCCATCACGCCACCACGGGAGCTACAGCCTCAGCCCTTGAGAGCTTTCTTTCCTTCATCCAGCTTCCTCCAGACTGAATAGCAAAAATCCCATTTTGTGCTTTCACAGGGCTCTCCGTCCATCACCTACACCCTTCCCCTAACACTGTGACGCTGGGCTCAGCTCCATGACCCTGCCTAAACAGACTGAGCAACAGAGCCGAGAAACAGCCTTGTGTCCCAAGGACCCTAAGACTCGGACGGTAATGTTTTATTTTCACGTCCTTTGCCCCTGCAAGCCTGGGCTAGGTGTTCTCCTGGATGACTTTACTTAGACCTTTTTAACTCTAGGCCTTTGATATTGTTTTATTGATGATACTACCTGAATTCATCTGATGGGTGTAGGATCCTCTCTTCATCCCACTCCACAGCACTGGCTTTGAATAAGGATAGTGGTGCAGCAGGCAAGCCACAGGCCACAGAGATAGCCACAGGCCACAGAGATAGCCACAGGCCACAGAGATAGCCACAGGCCACAGAGATAGCCACAGACCACAGAGATAGCCACAGACCACAGAGATAGCCATAGACCACAGAGATAGCCACAGACCACAGAGATAGCCACAGACCACAGAGATAGTGGCCTTTTCTGAAGAGAGGACAAATGCCACAGTGTGGGGAGTTTCTAGGAGTGAAACAAGATGACAATCTAGGGATATGAGGTACAAAACCCAGAGACAAGCAGTCACATTGAATAGCTCAGTCTCAGTGCTGACTGCTGGGAGAGGCAGAGGCTGGAGGTGGGGAGTGAACCGGAAGTTTAGATTTATTTATTTCATGCGTTAGGGCATTTTGCCTACCTGTATCCTATACACTACTGCTTGCCTGTTGCCTGTGGCGGTCAGGAGTGGGGTGTTGGGTGTCTGGAACTGGAGTCACAGACAGTTGTGAGCAACCATGTGGGTGCTGGGAACCAAACCCAGGTCCTTTTAGCAGTGTTCCTAACCACTGAGCCATCTCTCCAGCCCCAGGAATTTTCTTTTCTTTTCTTTCTTTTTTTTTTCACTTCTTTCTTCGCTTGTTTTTGTTGTTGTTTGAGACAGGCTGGCCTGAGGATGATCATGAACATCTGACCCTCCTGCCTCCACCTTCCGAGTGCTGGGATTTGAGGCCTGGGCCACCACACCCATATACACAGGACTTTTCAACAGAATGTAAGAGTGTGTCATGGGGGTAGTAGGGGTGAAGTCCGGTCAGGAGAAGAAATGCCCCAACACCCACGCCTGAGAAGTGGAAGCCGGGAAGGTGCTACTGTGTGAGCTGTGTTTATTCTTTCCAAAGTCTAAAAATACAAGAAAAGGAAATGCACACACTCACTCGAGCCAACCTGACCAGAAGTGGGGAGAAGTGGCCACAGCAACGGCTGAGAAATGAGACAGGAATTCAGGAATTTCAGGAACTCGGTGACCTGAGCCTGGAAATTCCACTGTGACGTGTATGTGACCCAGCTCTTGAAGCTGCAGGCTTCCCATCAGCATCAGAAGCACTTTCCAGCAGCCTGGGCAGGGCACAGAAGGAACAGGGAGGTGGGAGAGGTGACTGCCAGCCAACCCTGTGGCCTCCTCAGGGCACTGGATGGCTCCAGTGTGCAGCCCTGCATTTAGCCCGCTGTTAACAGCGATAATTGGCTTTACTGCCACAACCCCTTACTACGCGTTCATCAAACATCAACAGTCTCATGAAGAAATATCATCTCCACTTTACTGTTGACACAGAGGCTCCGAGAGGTTCTTTTAAAAAGTGCCCAAGGTCTGGCAAACAGCAGCCCTGGGCACCTTGCTGAGACAGCAATCCATTTTGGGGGTCAAATGAAAGCTAGGTACCCGGAACTCTGGGGGGCGGGGGCCGGGGATTATAATGAACTTATATAAGCATTTTATATTTTATTTGGAGGGGTTTTTTCAAGAGTCCCTAAGCCCATTAGTTAAGGAATCTGTATAGAAAGGCCATTGAATTATCCCCCCCACTTTATCTCCCCCCCATAGTCCCAGGAAACAATCCACGCTATACTTGCACAGGGGTCTTCTCGGCTGCCTATCACCCCTGGTAACCTCTGCCATCCTGGAGCAAGGCTTTGCTAAGTAGGTTTAAGAGGTCTCCCAGCTGGGGTGAGACAGGGATAGGAGTAGCAGCTGGGAGGGAGAGAGTGGGCCAGAAAAGCCGCTCTGGGCTCTGGGGAGAAGCCTGAATTGGGCTCTTCTGGAGGCCAGCACTCTTCGCTCGCCCCCTCAGGCTATCCTTTTCCGGCTGAGATTTGGAATTGCCCAGCCTAGAAGAGATGAAGGCCTCCTCCCTTAATTAAATGCCCAGAGGTTGCTATGGAAACCAGAGCTTCCAAATCCTGGTCAGACAATGGGGAGAGGAGCTGTCTCCGGCCTAGACAAGTGAAGCTTCTTCGGGAGGCCCCCTTGGTGACAGAGGTGGAGGCCACATGGTGAGGAAGAAAAGGGGGTGCCAACTTAAAAAAAAAAGACAACACCATTCTCCCCTCTACCTGAAAGTGTGGGAAGAGGCCTTTGAGAGCCAAGAAGGGGTCTGTCTGAGGCATAACCCTCCTGGGAAGGGGAGGGGGGGGTGAGTTGGCGTCCAGCACCTTTCAGAACTGAACACCTCTTTTGTTTCTAGAGAAAGCCTGCCAAGTTGGTAAACAAAGAGAAGAGGCCAGAGGGTAGACACAAAGCGATAAGGCCGGGACTGCAAAGAGCTGAGTAACACAGCCCCAGAGGGGAGGGCTCTCCTGAGTCCTAGTGATTGGCAGACTACAGCACACCAGCGTACATTGTCCACGGAGGCGCATAGGACACCCATGGGTGACAGACACCCTCCTCTGCAGAAGCTGGACTCTTTAGGGACACTCAGACCCTCACGTTATCCACACTTCTCCCTAGGATTCCTAGTTGCTCTCTACCTCGAGTTTCTTTTTAAAGGCTGAGGTGGTCCTTTCGTCACCGAGTTCGAGCTCTGACACTGGGAACATCAGACAGAACTTCAAGGACTTCGGTGGGCCATGGGTGCTCTTACCTCAGTCGGAGAGGAAAGATCTCACTTTGGAAACTACAACATCACAGTGCCTTTGTGCCTGGACAGTGCCCACAGGAAATAGCCTCTTACCTGATGCCCCGACAGCTAGCTCGGTGAGGGTAACGGCGGTACATGGCCTTTTGTTTTTGATCTTGTTTTCTAATGAACTTATATACACATTTTATATTTAACTTGGATGTGGGGCTTCTTAAAAGCCCATTCATTGAAGAACCTCGATAGAAAACCCATGTTGAATTATCTCCCACCTATACTTCACCCAGGGTCTCATGAGGTCCAGGCTGGCCTCAAACTCTATATGCAGCTGAGGATGACCTTGAACTCCTGGTCCTCCTGCCTCAAACTCTTGTGTACTGAAGTTATACATATGAGCCACCACATCTACTGGGATTAGTGCCCAGGCTTCACGCTTGCTAAGCAAGCACTCTCTCAGCTGAACTACATCTGCAGCAGCCCAATTCCATTATTGCTTTTATTATGAATGTGTTTGTTACGAGAAAGAGGAACCTGAGAGAATGCTGGGTATGGCAAGCAGCAGCACTCCAGCCAGAAAGTGGAAAAGATGGGGTTTAAAAAGACCAGGTTTGTCTGACGTGGTCATTTTTCTGTCTTTGTTCACTAGCTTCTTGGAAACTTCTGAGCAGGCCCACTCTGTTCTGATCCCTTCATCTCCCACTCAATGTTACCTAAATACTTCTGTAGAAGCAGTTCCCAAGTCTAAGCTGGTTATTTAAAGAGTTTATGTATAACTTGACTGTTTGGAAGAAAAACGCATTTTTCGGAGGCAAAAAAAAAAAAATGTTAAATGGACCCAGAAAGGCCACTTGACCCAGAATACAACCAACAGCAGTACAGCTAGTCCAGGACTACACTGGAGCCTCTAGTAAGAATACTGTTTCCTAGAGAAATGCATCTGGTTCCATGCTGAGAAAGAAACCCTTCTCCTCTCTCCTTCTATGGACCTATTTTCCACCCAGTAGGGTGCTTTGTGGAAACAATGTAAATGTGGGTGCTGACCCCAGGGAACATTTTTAAAGAAGGGACCAGGGGATAAAAGGGTTAAGTAACTAAGGTCCTAGAGCTGAGAAAATTGACAGGCAGGTTTGGTAAAGCCTGGACGATGGTTGGGCAAGCGTGGTGGCTGTCTGGGGCTTAGGGGGCAAGAGGCAGATGATCAAGCAACAGTACAGAGTACAGAGGAGGGAGGGGAGGAAGCCTTGAGTGAATGTGTGAGGAGGGAGGAATCCCGAGTGCATGGGTGTCGTGGACAATGTGATGGTTTGAATAGGGACACCACTCCCCAAAGGCTCGTGTATTTGAATGCTTGGTCATTAGAGAGTGGCACTACTTGAGAGGGATTAAGAGGTGTGGCCTTGCTGGAGGAAGTGTGTCACTGGGGGTGGGCTTTGAGGTTTCAGATGCTCAAACCAGGCCCAGTGGCCCTCTCTCTTCCTGCTGCCTACTGGTCCAGATGTAGAATTCTCAGCTACTTCTCCAGCACTATGTCTGCCTGCATGCTGCCATGCTTCCCACCACGATGACAACAGTCTAAGACTGTAAGCCAGCCCCAATTAAATCCTTTCTTTAATACGCGTTACCAACGTCATGGTTTCTCTTCACAGCATTAGAACACTGACTAAGACAGATCAATGCCTCAGACCCGTGGGAATTGGGAAAGCCTTCCTCCAAGGGGTAGAGTATGAATGTTGACAGAGGATACAGAAATCATCTCCTGCAGCTTTCTCCCTCCAGGAGGTTTGCAGCCTGAGACTGCTCCCCTACAGAGGCCTCCCGTGGAAACTAGCCAGCCCCTCTTTCTCATGCTGTACATAACACACACTGAGGTTCTGGGTTCTTCTATAGCCGGTACCACTCCATCAGAGAGAGCATGACCCACGTGGTCCCCCAGCTTTTCTGTCACGGGCCCATGTCTTCATCCCCTTATCGGCCCAGTCTGGATTCCAGGACCAAGCCCTACTCCAGACTGAAGAGTCACAGTATGCCTTCTCCTGCCTCCACTCCAGGGCTTGGCCAACGGTGCGGTGAGACATTTCCACACACGCACACAGCATGGAGTGATCAGACTGGGGTAGATGGCACTTCAATCATCCCCGATGGATGTTCAAAGGTTTCTTGTGAAGTTGCTTTGGTTTTGGTTTTGAGACAGGGTCTTACTCTGTAGCTTTGGCCGGCCTGGAACTTGCTCTGTAGACCAGGCTGGCCTCAAACTTGTGACAATCCTCCAGTCTCCTTCCCACATGTGCTACCAGACAGATGACCATCACCTCGAGTCCTTCAGCTGCATCCACCCCTCCTTGCCTCTGCACCACCCACTTCTTCAGCTCCAGTGGGACAGGACACAG
>CABHPH010157805.1:0-15686 GCA_902168325.1 Peromyscus nudipes
GCCAAAGCCATCCAATACTTGCACAACACTCAGCCGTGCTCAGTCATCTGTGGCAATATTTCCAGGTAAATGATCTGGGGACCTCAGGTTCCGCCTGTGCCCCTTTCGGCACCTCAGGTGAGTGACTCAGAAGTCCTGTCTCTTCGGTCAGTACTCTTCCTGGAATGTATCTGAGTGCAATGAGAACTTGAATCTAAGTATTACAATTCTTACATTTTTTTCTTCTCAATGAAAATGTGTTTGCCAGATTTCTAAAAAACGCATTGGTATCGCCAAGGGGAGATGTTATATTTATTACCTTTGTGAATTACTGTTGAATAACTTTGTGTATTTTACGGGTCATGCTGGATAGTCAGATGTGAAGTTGAACCTCTATTATCCTCCTCACCCCCACCCCTAACTGAAGTTTAACGAAAGGATCCACGGCTTACACAGGGATTCCCAGGAGGACAGCAGGAGGGAAGCAAACTGAGTTTTGGGTTCTGGAGTCACGAGTGTCTTATTCATTACAATGAGCCTCTCCTCACAACCCCGGGCCTCTCCTTGTCATTCTGTGATGAGCCAACATGGATTATTGCCTTTGGGACATAAGAGAACTAGAAGCAGTATTTATTTTCTAGTGTTTCTAGTATTTATTTGTGTCTCTAGTTACACACACACACACACACACACACACACACACAAATACACCACCCCCCACACAAACATATACACATACACAAACACACACACACAAACACATTCCCCCCACACAAACATATACACATACACAAACACATACACAAACACACACACATATGTACACACACAAATACACACACACAGACACACACACAAACACACACCCATACATTCACATACACACCCATAAACACACACAAACACACACCCATACACACACACACACACAAATAAAAATAAACCAAAACAAAAAAACATTCAGAGTGGTCACCTGCAGCAAAATCCCCTGATGATTTTCTCCTGGTGCCCCATGTTGAACTCATCCTGAAGGCCCTGGCTACACCTTTGCTGAATGCCAGGGTCAGCTGTGTTTGAAGGCTGCTGCTGCCTCTTCCAGACCATTTCCTAGTATCTTGAAGGGTCTTAGCGCACTTTTAACGTAAGCAGAAGAGGAGTGGGTGGCTCATTGTTCTGAGGAAATGAACATGAAACAACTCTAAATTTCTTCTCGGTCCTGGGAGGCTGGGAGAACTGCCAAGAGATGTCTGCTCCTTCCATAACGTGGAACTACTCCAGCTGCCTGCAGCTTCTCAGAGTCTGAGCAAAACCCTAGGACCTTCACAGGCCCCGGGTACAGAGGACAGTGATGGTCACAGAGGTCAGTGGAATCACCGGCGCGGTCCATTCCACATGGCTGAGAGGCCATTCCAACCTAAAATCATCTCTCTCCCACCCAGATTATAACCACTAATTAATACAGTGGGCGCTCAAATAGTGTATTACTGAGTGAGAGCAGTGTTTAGACTCTTGCTGTATACCTTCTTCCTCTGGTTTAAAGTAAGCACTAGCTTATTTTAAACCTCACATG
The DNA here is from genome assembly GCA_902168325.1 of Peromyscus nudipes. Classification (NCBI taxonomy): domain Eukaryota; kingdom Metazoa; phylum Chordata; class Mammalia; order Rodentia; family Cricetidae; genus Peromyscus; species Peromyscus nudipes. The sequence continues at coordinate 1,550 of CABHPH010157805.1, forward strand.
GTAAAACATCAGTGATTGGTGGTGTTGGTTGTTTTTGCTCTTTACTCTTTTGGGGGGCCCACCACCCAGCTCCCAAATAAATCACACACGGAGGCTTATTCTTACTTATAAATGCCTGGCCTTAGCTTGGCTTGTTTCTTGCTAGCTTTTCTTAACTTTAAATTATTCCAGCTACCTTTTGCCTCTGGGCTTTTTCCTTTTCTTCTTTATATTTTACTTTGACTCTTACTCTGAGCATCTCCTGGAAGTGAATATTAGGTCCCTGGACCTTTCTTCCAGTCTTTGCTTCTCAGCCAGCATGGGGAGAGCAGATCGTTTCCACTGCACTTTCATACAATGATGTATTTCCTGCCACGGGCCCAAAGTCATGGGACCAACCGACCGTGGACTGAAACCGTGAGTCAGAGTAAATCTTTCATGCTTTTCAAATGGTTTCTCTCGGGTATTTTCTGAGCGAGACAAAACTGACTACCATGACTGGTTTTTCGGAGTAAAATTCGGACTGAGGATTCGAATGTAGCCCATCCAGAGACGGCACCTGCAGGGGTCTCGGCCACCACCACGGCCAGCAGAGTAATGACCCATGGGAGGCAGTTTGGTTCAACGTGACTAAGTAGCTGGTGTTGGTTCAAGCTGCAGGAGTCTGACCCCGAGGAGGAGTTTATTTTAGGCATATTTAAGCACAGCGCAGTTCGGTAAAAAACTGTCCTGGTGATAATTAACTCGATCTTGGGTGCACAATAAAGCATACATAAATCTCCCCGAGGAACTTGAAGAACAAAGAAAGCTAAATCAAGATCAGACGTGACTACCTGGAAACACTTTGTAAAGTACACGTCGCATCTTCCATTAAGATGGGTTCTATAGATGGACTAAGAAAGCAAGCTCATGATAAAGGTCTGGGCAAGGATCTGGTACAGTCTCCTGACACACAGTGCAAAAGTCACCAGGTTATTAACTACATCCGCTCCAAGCCTTCTGGGAGGATAACAGGTTATGTATCCCTTGCTTTGAAGGAACAACCACGTGTGTTTAACGTTCCAGGTTCCCCTGGTGCTGATCTCTGTGCGCAAGGACCTCCGGGTCTCCTACATGCACACACACAAGCATGCGTCCAAGAGTGAAACTCCAGGGTTGTGGACATGTATTTGGGGATCATGCTTTCACATGGTTTCATCACTGTCTCTGCCTGTTCCAGCACAAACTAAGCCCCTACAGTAGCCACTGACTCACAGCCTTTCCGCTGAGCTGCCAGCATAGATATTACTGAGTGCCAGCATCAGTCATAGGCATCTCCCTCTTACCTAGTGGTGTGCACACCCGCTATCTAGGAATTGGAATAAGGCCAGTTTAGTTCATTTAGGCCACCCAACTCCTGTCAGATGGTAACAGCATCTGTCGAAGGAGTCTCAGCCAAATGTGAGTTGGCTGACCTGGGTCACCTTCCTGCATCTCTGAAGGGAACCCTTCCCTTCACTCGGAGTGTAGACCTTCCTGATTCTTAGCCCACTGCTCTTTGGAGGGTCCAAAGTCACTAAGTCTCCTGTCCTTGCCATTCAGTTTGAGCAGTCATAATTAGGAAAGACAGCTTCTAGCAGGGGAGCCCTGTGTATTCCTGACAGTTGGCGCAAAGATCTGTGTGGAGCAGTATCATTTTCCACAAGGAAATCCTTTTGCCAGAGGAGCGAAAAATGGACAGTCTTCGTTTTCTGTATTGAACTTCAGACTGATGGATCACAGACTTTACTAGACACTCTCAACATTAATTAATATTTGTAGCATGAAGCAACCTGGCACGATGCATATGAAGTGAGATTGGGTAGAAAAAGCCAAACCGAAGTGTTATGGAGCACATAGTTGTAGCACTGTAGAAATGTAAATTATTTTTTTAAAAAAATATTAGAAGTGGAACCTACCCAAAATATCAACTAGGATTTATCATTATGGCTTATTTTTGTAATGGCTATGATTTTCTTCCATTTTATCTTTAAAAAACACATTTAAGCTAAGACTAAAAAAGACATGTGGTTTTTGTCCAAGCTTTATATGGCTATTAACACAGACATTAGAAAGTACCTGTCTGGTATAAAGTGACCTTCTGGGTGTTCCATAACCATTCTTGAAGGCCTATAATGTGGATAGAGGGAATAAAAGAGAAAATACTTTGCCCTTTAAGGTCAATTAAGTCTCAAGGGTCTGTGGGTCATCTCTCAAAATGTCCTGTATCCTTGCCAAATCACTCATCCTCTTATTCAGGTAGGCCATGGAGACCCCGCTCGGTAGACTTTCACCGGTGTCCGTGTTACAGAGAGGAGGGTCAACACAGAGGACATTTCCTTAAGGCTTCCCAACAAGCCACTGTAAGCAAAGCCTTTGACTGGCTCCCACCTAGATGCAACAACTGGTATAAAGATCACCAGAAGGGGCTTGAGATGGCTCAGTGGTTAAGAACACTGACTGCTCTTCCAGAGGACCCGGGTTCAATTCCCAGCACCCACGTGGCAGCTCACAACTGTCTGTCACTCCAGGATTTGACATCTTCACACAGACAAACATATAGGCAAAAACAGCAATGCATATAATTTAAAAATAAATAAAAAGAAAATTAAAAAATCACCAGAAAAGCCAGAGGTTGTTCACAAGCCTCATTAACCCCTGTGGACCAATTCTTAACTCACCTTGACAGAAAAAAAGGATAATTCTGGCCATATTAATGGCCTTAAACACCCAATTAGGAGAGTATAATCGAAGATAAAGTGATTGATTTTTTTTTCTTTAACTGTTTAGGAAATCACACTCCCCAGACATTAGGCTTAAGGCTGTAGGGCATGTTCCTTAGACAGCTATTCCTCATTAATGATATTTTTCTTGATAAGAAAAATGCTGCCCAGATCTAAGACATCAAGACCACAGCTCAAATCAACACTCAGCATCTACCTGAAGGGAAGATAGACAGATCTACTGTTGTTTTAACTTAAAACTCAAATGATGGTTAAATTTCTTCTCTCTGTCTCCCTCTCTAGAGGCCATCTGCAAGGGATCTTATGCTATGATTTTTAAAATATTCTTGAGAATAAAGATTTTGAGGGTCAGGGTCATGGTTCAGCATTAGAACTTTCATCTAGGCTCCCTAACACCCAACCCCCCCAAAAATGAAGATCATGAAGTCATTGTTCAGCAGCATGGTGTCCACTCCTTTTGTTTAAATGAAATGGAATGATGTCCACTTAGTCCTTCAGAAGAAAGCAAGGATGGTGGTGTAGACAGGACCCAGGACATCCTTGTTCAAACTCAGGGTGTGCCTCAGACTACCTAGTCATTTCCCCAACTTCCACATCTAGTGCCAGCCAAGCTGACATTTTACTTTCTATTTCCTTCCATTTTAAAACTATCTACCTTTGTTCTATGCTCTGCTCACAAACCTAGAGGTTGCGAAAGAAGAATCGTGTGACTCCATCTTCTTCTAAATCCTGGCCTGGTTTTGTCCTCTGTTTCTGCACTGTGGGGACTTCAGACAGGTTGAGAGTGGAACCTCTATCCTTCGGCCTACCCTGGAGCCACCCTCAAGAACAGCTCTGAAATGCCCTTGTTCTACAAACTCTCTCCCCATGCTTTTCTGTGCTCTTCCCCTTTTCGCAGCCACCCAGTTATCTCAATGTCCCTGCCTCTTGTCCCTGGTTCAGAGTGTAGCCGTTCAGACCACCTATCTCTTCCACCCCTTCCTAGTCGTGTGACTTTGGGGTAGTTTCTTAGTTCGTTGATGCTTTGTCTCCTTGCTCTCTGGAACTGGGCAGGATACCAATACCTGCCTCCGAGGGTTCTGAGGATGAGGTGAGCTACTAAGTGGAAAGGGCAGCCCAGAGCCTGGCAGAAGCTGTCATTATATTCTACCCATGGGAGACTCATGTCTTCAATGCCCTAAGTGCTCCCGTCTGACTCACCTTGGACTCTGGCTTTCCGGGAGGATCCTGAACTCCCCGAGAGGGGCTCAGTTATCAGAAACTCTTGTACATTGACTTAAAACCTTGTGACTGAGCCTTTAGGTTCACACACATGTGAGCGTGCGGCACACATGCGCGCGCGCACACACACACACACACAGAAACAAAAAGACAGAAGGAACAGTTAATTTTTTTCTCTTTATAATCAGCAGATTTTAATTTTATGTTCATATAACTGAATGAAAGATTTTTTTTTCACTTAAGTGTCGTAAACCAAAGCAGCATCCAACATGGAAATGGGAGGTCTAAGTTTTAGTTCTGGCTCTACTATTTAGCTGTTTTGCAAATAATAAGTCAAAGAAATAGTGTGCTATAGTAACCATGACGAATAAGTTCTATCTCACATTCTATCTTTGATTGCTTAGCAATGGCTATCCAAGTACAGGGTCGAAAGAGCATCTTGGCTGAGTGCTTTTGGAACTCAATTAATGATGTCTGTCAGGAATATGGGAGGATGTGGGACAGTATTGGGTCATACATTTGCCATTCCCATGCTCAGTAATCTAAAACTACTTGAGGGTTTCAAATCCCCGTGAGGAAATGATTATATAAATAAATGTTTGGTGTCTTCTGTAAGGTCAGCATTATGATCATGGAAACACCACCAGGTTTCCATGAAGTACCAAATGCTATATTGTAGGCGTCCAGTAGGAACTTAGAAGCAGGAGGCACACTGGGCTTCAGAGAGATACGGTGAGAACGTCACCGCAGAAATGATTCCGGTGGCCCACAGAGGACCTGGATGAAAACAGGAGGAGGAGACCTTCTGAGGGGAGCAGCACAAAGGTCACCCTGAGACAGTTATATGCAGTTTGTATAGTTGGTTTTTTTTTTTCACTCTTTGTTCCTTTCTCTTCAGGGGCCCACTACCCTGCTCCCAAATAAATACACACAGGTTTATTCTTACTTATGAATGCCTGGCCTTAGCTTGGCTTGTTTCTAGCCAGCTTTTTTTTAACTAAATTATCCCACCTACCTTTTACCTCTGGGCTTTTACCTTTTTCTATTCTATATACCTTTCTTTTCTTACTCTGTGACTGGCTGTGTGGCTGTGTAGTTGTGTGACTGTGTGGCTTTGTGGCTGGCCCCTGGCATCCTCCACTCCTCCTTTTCTCATTCTTTCTTCCCGGAGAGGTGGCTCTGAGGTCAGGCGCCCGGCCCGCAGCGGCCGAGGTGGCGAGTTCGATTCCCGCGACTGTCCATCATCCGAATGACGTCATGGTCATTCATTCATCGGAAAAAAAAAAAGAATGCCACACATCTTTGCATCATTAAACACATATTCCACAGCATAAAAGAATGTAACACATCTTCAACTAATATTCCACCACAAGCTTGTCCAATGGCGTTGGTAAATACTTACTCATGAAGGATAGTGGATAGACTGCAGGAGGATTACGGAGTTCAGTTAAAGCCAAGGACTAGATCTCGTATACACTCCCATGGAAACACTTGTTAATCCTCCAGGATCCTGAGGGTGGGTGTGATCGTTGTCATCTCTGGCTGACAAGAGAAAAACAGAGATTCAGAAAGGTCTGTAACTTGCCTGCGACATGGCTACAGATGAAAGGGAAGGTGCCCTTCCATGTCTGTGTGTTCCCAATAACCATGCTCTTATTAGGGAAATCAAAGGCCTGGGATTACCAGGGGCCAGATGGCTTCATCAGCAGACACAGGAATTGAGAAATGTTGACGTCAGATTCTTGAGGAGATAGCAGTAGGCGGCCTGCTTTGGGAGAGAGATCAGGTCTGGATAGCTACCCTGTCAGTCTGGCTTGTTCCAGCAGAGAGAGTAAGTGTCTTTCTAAGAAGGATGCTGTCTAGCACACAGCTGAGCAACACCCGCAGAAGGAAGCAAAATCCTGAGCAACACCCACAGGAGGAAGCAAAATCCACATTTCAAAGGTATTTTCAGCTAGTCTGGTGGTTCATTTAGCCCAAAAATATCTTAGTAATTTGAACTCTTTAAGAGAATGTTATAAAAACAAAACTCACTACCAGATGGTGGGAGTCGAGAAGGAAAGTTTCTAAAGAAAGAATCCGGAGTGTGGTCTGCAGCCTTGGCAGAAGACTTGCGTTTTCCTTTGGGAGAGGAGGATGTTTTTGAGTTACAGGATCTCATAAAAGCGTTTGAAAGTGACAACCTTGATATTTCCACCCACCCCTTAGCAGCCTTCATCGTTTTCATGTATATAGACAAGTTTAAGTTTGAAATGCATTTCACCGGCAGCATTTTTCATCCCAGACAGATATCCATCCCTGCTATTGGCTCCAAATCAAGGACATAAACTTAGTGAGTGTTTCCAAGAAGTCCTATAAACGCAGGTCCTAGGCTGGTATTGCATCTGTAAAACAGGCTTCTGTCTTGGAGGAAGGAAGCAAGAAGGTTAGACACCGATGTTTGAAAAGTGGAAAAAACTGATCAGAGACACAAGATTGAGTGAGTGAGTGAATGAGTGAGGGAGTGAGAGAGTACATGGCATTTCTCATGTGAAGGTCTGTAGTGTGGACGGGGTCCGGCTGGGTGGATAGACAGCCATACGTTGGTCCGTCAGTCATCAGGATACCCTTGCTTGAGGATTCAGTCTCTTTGCCTTTATTCCAATCTTCCTGGGCAAGTCAGCTGATGGCTGCAGACTTGTCAAGGCTGGAATTCGGCTTAGTGTTTAATAGGACATCTAGGTCTGTGGAAAATGGAGGATCTGCTCCATGGATTGATTCTTCATCCCTCTTACTCCTCTCCTTCATCCTTTGCAAATAACTACCTTTATCTTTCAGAAACATCTTAGATAAAAACGATTTTCCTCAGACTTTCGGCATGTCTTCCTATTCCTTTCCCCTTCACGATCTCCAAATATGTTCATTATTTTCCTAAAGGGTGCCAGAAATAGATATTGCATACATCAGAATTTCTCTTAACAATTCTTGTTGCCAACATTGTCTTTAGTTACCACGGTGGTCTGAAGGAGAAATGTTCCCATTGAATGAGAAATGTTCCCATAGTCTTGATTGTTGATCACTGGGTTCCCAGTTAGTGATGCAGATATTTTTGCTGGAGGAAGTATATCACTGGGGGTGGGTTTTGAGACTATATCGCTTTACCCTACTTCCGGCTTGCTATGTCTGTTTTGTATTTGTAGTGGAGATGCCATCTCTCAACTTCCTGCCCCTCCCTGTACGCCTGCTCCTTGCTGCCTCTCCAACGACAGCCTCTTATCGCTCTGGAATCTTAGGTCAAAACCAACTCTTTCTTTCATAAGTAGCTTATTATGGTCAAGGTGTTTTGTCAAAGCAACATGAAAGTAACCAATACAAGCATCAGCACTCATTAATTTATATGTATACATGTGTACGTTCAGGTACAAGAAATAACAGGAAAATTTTCCTCCCCCATTGTCTTCAATCACCTAAAAATATTATTTTAGTTAAATGTGTCGAGGACTTCTCTGAAAGTAATCTGAAACTCAACTGATTCCTGGAAATTAATTAACCTCTCTGGGTGTCAGGTTTCCAGCACACTCTGTAATCCTCTGTTTCACTGTTACTCAAGGAGGGTCCTTGACCACTTCCTGAGACACTCCGCTACACATCTTGGGATTCTGAGGTATGGTAATGGATAGAATGGACAGTGGCCAGCCTATATCATGCAAGGTGCATTTTGAGGTCTTCTCTATCTCTAAGTCAGCTGGTATCTTCTTACCCAGCAAACATCATCAGATCTACATGGAAACTGAGGCCCCCGGGGTAGTTCAGTTCAAGCCCTAAAGTTGCCCATCTAAAGGAACAGCACTGGGCCTCGGTGCAGGAGGCCGAGACTCACACACCCATAAAGCACAAACAAACTTTCATTTTTTTTTCCCCTAAGACCTGCACAAATGCAGTGTGGACACAGAGAGCTCCACAGTGCAATGTGGAAATGGCCCAGCCATGTCTGATGGGAAGGGCACAGGTCATAAAGCCAGCACAGCTGCTTGACAAAGACCCAGCCAAGCTGAGCCGCATGATGGCCGCCATGCCACTTTTGGTGTTGATCTCCACATGTTGCATACTTGAGGGGACTTTTAATATTTGACAATTTGGGGATATTGGATTGATGGAAAATTTCTTATGAATCACTTGTGACTTCTCTGAGGAGTACTGCTTCCAAGCTTCCCCAGGGAAGTCCCGAACATACTACCCCTCCCAATTTTAGGGAGATGTCCTTGTCTACTTGAAGGTCTTCCTTATGCCTTGGAGGTTGTGACACATAAAGAAGCCAGAGGTCTCTTTATGAGACTGTGAGACATTCTTGAAACATCTGTCCCTGTACTTACTCAGGAACAAGATAATCAAAACGAAGTAAACTTCAAAGGTCTCCAAGATTCGGTGGACTAGAGGAGTTGGCCACAGATCAGATTACAAGCTTCTTCCTACTATATACTCAGTTGACTACATGACATATACAGCAATGAAGTTTGATTAGCTGAAGTTGCCTCTGCCCTACACGGGGACTTATATTGATGAGCTCAGAATGGTGTAGAAAGATGATAAAAGAATGAGGTGTCAGGACCTCCCTTTCTTAGAAAAGTTGGCTTGTGCAGAACCAGCGTTGTGACATGTGACCAAGGAGCAAAAGAATGCCAGGATTAGACATAAACAAATTCTATAAAGATATAAATTATAAACATTGAATTATGCCAGAAATTGAATAATAATTGCAGCAGCTTTGGCTTAAAGACTTTTCTTGGGCACTCTGACCATCAAGAGTTAATAATATCCTGCTCTGCACATAGCAGTCTGCCCAGGTTGGCTTGGAGGTTTTCTTTCTGTCTAGCATCCTCAAAGCCACAAAAAGCTGGCAGCCTGAGAATGAGCTATCATATGCCTCTAGATTCTTAAAATTTGGGGTTATAGGGTTGATGAGTAAAAATGATTATAAAAGATAGCTGTTTATCAATGATGACTAAACTTGAGGGAAAATGATTGTAAAAGATAACTCTGTTCTGTCATGGTTTATCAATGATGATTAAACTTATGACCCCAGATGGGCAAGAGAAAAAGTTAAACAGATGTCTGGAAACAAAAATGACATGATCTGTGTTTTGGAACACCATGCTTCCTGAATTCTGTCTAAACAATGAAGCATTCTGGCTGCTGGTCAGTCAGGATACAAGACAGATGCCACCATCTTGGCCTGGCTCACTGCTTCCCTCGCCTACTTCTTACCTCTAATCAGGAACCTGTCAATCAATGGGGCCCACCCCGAGCAGGGAAACACATTTTGGGACTTGTACCATTCTTAGGTTGGGACCCATAGGTGCTCTTGTTCGAAGTCTTGGGAGAGTCTACAACTCTCCCAGAAACTGGTGAGTCTGGGAAAACTGTATTTTGCCACATCTGAGGGCAGGCAGGCCATATGGGGAGGGGGTCTTGGGGTCATAACTACCATGACATGGACAGTACATGTCATTTGTGAAAGGGTTTTTGTGGTGAAAGAGTTATCTTTGCAAGTGGGGTTTTATTGAGGAGGTGGGGGTGTGTGGAAAATGGTTGTCTTTGAGTGGGGATAGAAAAAAGAGAGTGACTAGGCCATGGTGAAGGACTTTATAAGGGGTACAGAGCATGCACAATGGTGAAGATGTTGAGGGGCTGTAGGTACTGAGTCATTGAAGGCAGGGAGGAACCTGTTTCTGGAATGTGGGCAGTTCTTAGTTGACTAACACTTTGGCCTTAGGATGCCTTCAAGAAGCTGTTGGATCTTCATGTCTGGGTGGAATTCCCACCTTTCCTGAGGGTGGCCAGGCATTCGACTGAGGCTAAAATAAGCCCCTTTAAATATATGTAACGTCTTTAAAGATCTGTGCTCATCCACTGTTGGGATTCCTGGTCCACTCGCCCAGCTACATGACTGCACATGCATTGTTCAGATGCTTAGCCATTCCAGGGTTTTACATCCTACGTAATGGGTGTGCTGTGTGGTCACACAATCTATGTGCATGCAAGGCCATGGTGTAACTCCATAAGCCCATGTGCGCATGTGCAGGGGAATGCATAAAAAGCAGGTCACAGACTTCTCCCCCTCCTCCTCTCCCCTCTCTCTCTGTGCACATGTCTTCCACAGGTCTGATCACATTCTCTTCTGTCCCTCTCTTCTCCTAGTAAAACTCTGAGAGTGGGTTTTATCATGCCTCGTGGCTTTTCTCGCATGGTAACAGCACCGCTTAATGAATAACATTGTGCCGCCATATATAACCAACACACACAACCCTCGTGCTTAAATTCAAACCCTGCATTTTAATCTATAGGCATCATCTTCGTGTTTAAGGCCTAACAGTTTCAACTAAACTAGGAAACTTACTGATGAGCCAAGAAAGCTGGTTCTTACTATGAAGTATTGTTTGGGGGATCTGGTCCCTCAAAAAAAAAGCACCATGGAAACTTTTCTTAGTACAGATATGAAGTCAGTACCCATGAGTTGGTACCAATTCACCATATAGAATTGCCCTATGCCCTCAGTCAGAGATCCTTCTATTTTAAGAATGATTTGAGGCCTGGAGAGATGGCTCAGCGGTTAAGAGCACTGGCTGTTCTTCCAGAGGTCCTGAGTTCAATTCCCCGCAACCACATGGTGGCTCACAACCATCCACAATGAGTTCTGGTGCCCTTTTCTGGCCTGCAAACATGCATGTAGGCAGAACACTGTATACATAATAAATAAATAAATCTTAAAAAAAAAAAAAAGAATGATTTGAAGTCACCCTGGCCTCTCTGTTATAGCAAATACCCTTAGGGTAAAGAGAAGGCAAAAGATGGCAGAAACATGGGATAGGGCACGTGGACCAAACCTGCTTCCCTGTCTGCCTCTTGCGTGGCCATCATTACCAGCAAGCTGCCCCTTTGCGTTGTATTGCTATGATTTCTCATGTACTTTTCATTTTGTCCGTCCCTTCTCGCCCCGCAGAATAGACTTACTCTGTTGACCCGTGTGGTGGCTGAAGGCACTTTGTGTTTGAAGATCCCATTTAAGGCTGGAGCAGGGGAAAGAATTAGAGGAGAAATTGATTGTCGAAGGGCCTTTTGCAATTCCCACTCTCCTAAAACCGAGCCTTCCTCTCTCTCCACTCCCGTTAACCTTTATTTAGAACCAAATAAATCACTCGTTTCAAAATTTATGCTCCGCGCCGAGGGCTGCTGGTGAGAACTTGCCTTCCCACTAGATGCCATTATTCAACGTGTGAGTGCAGGGTCCTCAGATCATCCTGTCTGACTGGTGACCTCTCGCTGACCCCATGTCCTCAGTGGGTTTACTGGGTAACAGGGTTTGTGGCCGCCCAGCTCACCTCTGCCTACCTCTCGCAGTCACGTGACTCACCAGTCGCTGTCAGCTTCTACTTGTTTTACAGCAGATTGAGTAAAAGGCTGAGATTATGGGTTTCTTTATTATTCTTGCTACCATCACCCCTACCCACTCCCCCATCCCCTACCACTTTTTCTATGTATAAAACAAACAAACAAGCAAAAAACTCCAGGGATTCGTTCCTATGTGCTGTTTAGATTCAGTGTAAGCTTGGGCATTCTCAAGGCCCTAACATATCAATCAGGATATCATGCCTTCTGGAGGACTAGTCTGGAGGAAGACATTGAAGATGGGGCATTCAGTGTTTTTCAGACTCCCTCTGTGCAAGCAGAGTAGAAGAAACTGGAAGGGCAGTGACTCATGATGACAGTGGATATTAGAGTTTGCTGGGCACTTCCGGAAGGGTTCCACTGCCTTATGTCTTGGAACATGTAACTGGACAGGGGCACATGGATAGCGATGTAGACAGTGTATGAGAAAAAGACATACTTCCAAGAGAAGAGGCAAAGCTGGAGCAGGAAAAAACGGTTTAGTGGCTTCAACAACTTGCCATGCAGAGTTGGGGCTTTTATGTCACAGGGATTGGGCTTTTTAGCTTATATGCATACAGTGGACTTTCTTGGACATGGTATGCTACATGGAATTCTACATACAGCTTCATGCATCACATGTCCCCTCAGCTTCTTAAATCTCTACCTAGGAGTGTGCATTTTAGTATTATAATGAGCCATAGGACACTTCAGACACATGAGAGTGTCTCTGTGTCTGGGACTGTGCCAGGGACTTACTTGGCATTGAGTAAGGGATTTCTACCCTTCCTCTTCTTGGTTGATTTCTTTCATATTCGAATTTTGCAGCCTTTGCCCAAGGCCTTCCACTCTCTGCCCTTTCTGCCTTTCGCGAGTGCTACTGGGAGAGTTGGAGACTGGTTTTGCCCCCTTTCATCTCCTGCCCAGCAGACAAACTCCTGCTTTCCTATTCCCCCAAATTGTAAAAGCATCAGGGCAGGTCCAGAAACCTCAGATTTGGGCAAGTGAAGTGTGCCTCTACAGGGGATTTCATCGTGTTTTCCTGCCTAGTGCCTAAGAGAAGGTAGGACCTGACTCATCTGTTAATCATCTTCAGAGGATGCTCAGTGCTGTTCTGGGTGAGAAAATGAAAGAATGGGTGAGGAATGGCATAGAGTTGAGCCATGTGAAACACAGGAAGGCTCTGGCAGCCGCTGGATACTTGAGGAGAGACAGGCGGGGAGAAAGTTAAGGACTGTGCTCATTGACACAAATCTTGGGGATACAGCCCCTGGCTTGCTCCCCCATAGATGAAAAGATCACACCAAACAGATGGGGTGTAAGGTTGGCTCTTTGCTCTTTATAGTTTGTTTTCCACTCTGTGGAGGGAAAAGTCAAAGTTTAAAACATGTTTTTATCCTTAAAGGAACCTGGGATGTCAACTTGGTCCTGGACAAAGTCTGGATTGAGATCTTAGTTAGGAAGATGGAACTAATGTACTCAAATACTTGACCTAGGAGTGAATCTCCACACAGCCTCTGAACCGTCCCTTTTGCTGGAGGATCTCAATTCAGAACTGGCCCTGCCTGTTTGTGTACTCATTCTGGGACAGCAGAGACCTTTGGGACATTTGTACGACTCAGTGTTTGTTCAGGCTTAAGAACGCCTTACGCAGTGGCTGCCACCACATTTAATAACAGTGCGCAGTACCACAATCTCTATCCCTTGACATTTCTACTTAGCTGCTTAAAACCAAGCCCATGGTCTCATTAAGAAGAGCGGAAGCAAGGTGCTGTACTTTACTTCATCCTGTTGACACACCATCCATGCATGTCTCAAATTCTGAAATAGCCACTATTCATGTGTCAGATTTTATTTTAGGCTTCATACAAATTTATGTTTATACGTTAATATTTTTTATTTTATTTTATGTGAACTAGTGTTTTGCCTGCATGTATGTCTGTGTGAGGGTGTTGGGTCCCCTAGAACTGGAATTACAGACAGTTATGAGCCGCCATGTGGTTGCTGGGAATTGAACCCAGGTCCTCTGGAAGAACCATCAGTGCTCTTAACCACTGAGCCATGTCTCCAGTTCATGTGTGTACTTTAAGAAAAACTTTAGAATGCCCACTCACTCGTTCACAGATATTTACGTTTGTCTTCATCTTATCAGTGTTCTGGATTAATCAGCCACATTGTATTTCACCAAATGCCTTTGTGATATCTTGTCCTGTTTGTCTTTGATCACACTTTTAGTGAAAACATACTTCTGGATGATCAGTTCCAACCCAGGCTAACTGATTTTGCCATGGCACACTTCCGACCCCACCTAGAACATCAGAATTCTACCATGAATATGACGGGCAGCGGCAGGAAACATCTGTGGTACATGCCAGAAGAGTACATCAGACAGGGAAGACTTTCCGTCAAAACCGATGTCTACAGCTTTGGAATTGTGAGTGCCATCTATTGGTTAGCTAAGGAAGAGAATTCACTGCCAAGATGGCGCCCAATCCTTACAGCGGTGGTTCCCAACCTGTGGGTCGTGACCCCTCTGGAGTCAAAGGACCCTTTCACAGGGGTCGCATATCAGATATCCTACACATCAGATATTTACATTATGATTCATAACAGTAGCAAAATTACAGTTATGAAATAGCAACAAAATAATGTTATGGTTGGAGTCAGCAAGCATGAGGAACTGTATTAAAGGGTTAGGAAGGTCGAGAGCCACTGGCTCAGAGGAAACATCTTAAGAGTTTTAAGTTTTTTTGTTTTGTTTTTTTTGTTTT
>CABHPH010157805.1:23890-45441 GCA_902168325.1 Peromyscus nudipes
TTGGTTTTTCGAGACAGGGTTTCTCTGTGTAGCTTTGCACCTTTCCTGGAACTCACTCTGTAGACCAGGCTGGCCTCGAACTCACAGAGATCCGCCTGCCTTTGCTTCCTGAGTGCTGGGATTAAAGGTGTGCGCCACCACCGCCCGGCCTGATTTGTATTTATATATTTGTATTACTTGAGGACAAAAAGAGAAAAAGCTACACAGAGAAACCCTGTCTCGAAAAACCAAAAAAAAAAAAAAAAAAAGAATTGACTATGTCAAGCTGCTTTTGACTTCTCTCCTAGCAATAGAGCTACTGAAAGATTGATCAGTTGTCTCCTGATGAGTTCAGAAAGGATGTGTGAAAGCCATCCAAGAGGGAGAGTGGGCAGCAGAAGATAAGGTACACTGGGGATTTTTGTGCCTACGTGGTAGTTGACTTTAACAGAACCTTTTAGAGACATCATTAAGAGTTATGCTTGCAGACCCATACTCCAAAGGGTTACTCACAGCCAAGTGAAAAGATCCTTGGGGAGGTAACATTTTCCAACATGGAGTATTCATTCCTCAGACTTGTTCTCCACTATCCATTTTCAGCTGATATAAAATTTTTAACTTGCTGGATTTGGTAGACTCTGGGCTGAAGTTAGCAATCGGAAATAAAGCTTACAACAGTGTGGAAAAGCTGTGAGGTCATACTGTGCTTCTGTGCTGCAGGCAGTGATGGGGTGTGAACAATGCCGATGATGCAGCCATGGTGGGACATTAATTATGAAGGGAAAAGGCAAGCTCAGCTCCAGAGGAAAACAACCAGTGCTAAGGAGTCCTGTCTAGAGGGACCATTTTGTGGACTTAAGTTACACACTGTGTAAATATGATCAAAACACTTTCTAGCTAACAGATAAGTGGCTTCTAGTTTTAAAGCATATAACACAGCTGCAAATTTTGCTTTTGTTTTGGTTTGGTTTGGTTTGGTTTTCATTTTGTTTTGTTTTTTCAAGACAGGGTTTCTCTGTGTAGCTTTGTGCTTTTCCTGGAACTCACTCTGTAGCCCAAGGCTGGCCTCGAACTCACAGAGATCCGCCTGCCTCTGCCTCCTGAGTGCTGGGATTAAAGGCGTGCGCCACCACCGCCCAGCTTAAATTATGCTTTTTTTATTAAATTTTTTCATTTATTTTAAAATTATGCTGTTTCTACAGCCAATTAATGGTACCAGTGCTGCTTTGTAACACTAACTTTGTAACAGCATGATTTGGAAGGGAAATATCTATGATACCAACTGCACCATCAAGGTAAAGATGTCCTCAAGAGAGGAATTAGGGGAACGCAAT
Organism: Peromyscus nudipes; assembly: GCA_902168325.1. Taxonomy (NCBI): domain Eukaryota; kingdom Metazoa; phylum Chordata; class Mammalia; order Rodentia; family Cricetidae; genus Peromyscus; species Peromyscus nudipes. The sequence continues at coordinate 25,204 of CABHPH010157805.1, forward strand.
TCATAAAGGCCACGTAAGTGGAACCAGTTCCAAATAGCATGCTGAAGCAGGGAATCAATAGTCTCTGGTTATCCTGCTACTGATGATAATTTCATGTCATTCTGAAAGTGGACAGCTAATTATAGTGGGACCGCCAGGCTATCAGACACCGAACCATGTCATATTTCTCTTTTATGAGTTTGACTGAAGACTTTTAAAAAGAGCAGCGGCACTAACTTCAGCCTAGAGTAAATATTAATCTCTGACCTTTTACGGTTTCCGTTTTACATACCCTTCAGAAAAATGTAAGATCGCAAGGGGGAATGAGTATGAAGCCAATGTGCCTGTTTATATTAATTTCTTTAGCCGACAGTGCTAAGGCTGGGAGACAGGAGGCAGAGTAATCGCTGACATTTCCATTATGTGTTTGTCTAGCACTTTGAAGACAGGAAAATAATTTATGTGTTTACTCATAGTCTATATTGGCTATTAAAATGCATTTCCCTAATAAAAAGTCATCACTGTATTTTAGAAGACCTCGCTGGCACTACCCCATCTTTCTCCTTGCCTCACATCCTAGCGTGATCATTGGGGTATCCACAATCATTTGAATGAACTAAATATCATCATCCATTGTTTCATGATTAAAAGGTCTCATTGAGGACCCACCATGCCTTTCCTCTCCCTCCTCTTCTAAATTTTCCTTTGCCTGAGTTGAGGTTTGCATTTGTCTGTATTAGTGGTTGGCCTTTTAAGGAAATAGAATACCTACTTGGTATTTCAAACAGCAAATCTGAATTTGCCCGGGGATTAAGGACTCCAGGAGCCATTTTCACTTTTAGGCATGAAAGGAAAAATGTAGAACCAAGAGCTGGGGACTGCTGTGTTGCTGAGAACCTGCTGCTTCTGCTACTGCTGCTGCTTCCAAATATTTCTTCTGAGGAGGAAGAAAGAGTTGACCCTTTTTTTTTATGCTTCTGTCACCGTTAGGGCTCATTTGGAAGCAGAAAAAGAAAAAGCATCTCCTTCCCTTCTGCTTTCTTAAAGAGAAGTTGGCTGAGAGGTTCATGGAGGAAATAGAATTCTTTCCTAAACTAGAAAAGAAAATAGAAACACAGGAAGGATTGGCGTTGTGGCGTCATGCCCTGACCCAGGGACAAGGCCATAGACTGATTCAATTATAATTAAAGGATTTATTGATTAGCTGCTAGCAGGATGACAGCCTTAAAGCCGTTTTTCAGGCATGTTGTGAAGGAGGGGTATGGGGAAGGGTTTTTTAAGGGCAAAAAAACACAAGAACACCTTCAACATCGATGCAAGCAAGCAAAAACTGGTCTGTCCTGCCAAAAGTGGTCAAGGTAACCCAAAATAATACTTGAGTGTCTACATAAGCAACTTGTGGGAGCCAAAAGAGCAGTTAGTCATATTGTAACAAGTAGATGGTCACAGCTGTACATGTCTGGGTGGAGGTTACTGAGTCATGTTACTGGGAACTTGTCTTCCAGGCCTGGAGTCAGAGACCAATGGCTGGTGGGTACCAAGATGGATGCCTAGCATAAAATGGAGTTTCTTTAGCCACCACACTCCCCACTGGCTCTAGATCATAGGAATCAAGTCACAGATTCATGTATATGAGTATAGGCTGGAATCTAGAAGTAGTGATGGATGAACTGGCCAGTAAGAGTGAGGGCAAGTGAGCAAAGGTCAAGTGCTTCCTTCTTCCATGTCCTTTGTATGGGCCTAGATTTAAGAGGGGGGCTCCCTACCTTAAGCTATCCAGATTTAGGGTGGGTGGGTCTTCCCATCTGGAATGACCCAGTCAAGAAAATCCCTCACAGGTATACCCAATAGCTTGGGTTTTGATAAATTCGAGCTGTAGCAAAGTTGACAACCAAGAACGTGGGTCAACAGACAAACCCCACCCTTCAACTATCAAGTGTTCATTCTTTTTTTTTTAGATTTATTTATTTATTATGTATACACTGTTCTGCCTGCATGTATGCCTGCAGGCCAGAAGAGGGCACCAGATCTCATTACAGATGGTTGTGAGCCACCATGTGGGTGCTGGGAATTGAACTCAGGTCCTCTGGAAGAACAGCCAGTGCTCTTAATCTCTGAACCATCTCTCCAGCCCCCTCAAACATTCATTCTTGCTCATCTAACATCTATTCAAAATGCCAGGAATGGTAACAGTATGAAGCCAACACACCTTGAATGAGGAAGAGGCCGCCATTCTCTTATAAAAGGTGACATGGGGCCAGAGCGACGGCTCAGGAGGTAGAACCTTTGCTAGCCTTAAGACTGGAGTTCTGATCCCAGAATCCATAAAAATGCTCGAAAGCCAGGCTGGCATGCTGGCTTCCCTGCCATCCCACTGGGAGGCAAAGGCAGGAGAATCCTGGGCACGCTGGCGAGCTGCATTAGCAAATCAAATCAGGGACATCTGGGCTCCGAGACAGAACTGCGTTAGCTCATCAAGGGAGACACTTAGAGCATCAAGGGAGATACTCCATATATCTCCATATGTATGTGCAATCATGTACGTACACCCATGTGTGGGGACACACATACATGCACACGTACCACACACATACATACAACAAATAAAAAATGAAGTGGCATAAGTTATCATGTCATAATTTCCATCCATCTTTAGATGGCATTCATTTTTCTTTCATTTTTAGTTACATCCTCCTTAACTTTCCCAAGAATAAAGATCATCGCCCGCTACATTTCTTATATATGTAAGAGGAAGAGGAAAAAGAAGTTCCAGATTAATTTATGCAAATGAGTACAAGGAAAATCAAAAGGAAATATGTACGCCTGGCTGCCGTAGAATATCAGTATGTTGTCACAGGCTGAAACTGATGTTTCCAGGTTACTCCTTTCATGGTCCGTCCATGCTCCTTTCTGTCCTCAGCTGGCAAATCAATATCGTCTTAGTCGGCGTTCCCCGGAGGAACAGAACTGCTGGACGATCTGTAGATAAATAAGAGGAGACTTTCAGGAATAGGCTTCCGTGATTAGGAAAGCAAAGAGGCCCCATCATTTGCCATCTGTAAAGTGAGAAGCAGGAAAGCCAGTGGAGTTATTCAGTCTGGGGTCTGAGAAGGGGTCTGAAGGTTCAGGAAGTAGAAATGCTCTGCCTGAAGGCAGGAGAGATGGCTGGCTGTCCCCTGAGGAGAGACAGTGACTTGCTCCTCTTCTTCCTTTACTTCTCTTCTATCCAACATTCAACTTGATGGTCATCTATTTTGGTTGGGGTTGGGGGTTGGGATGGTTGTGGGAGGTATCTCAGTGTCCTCAGTTCAAGCATCTTCTAGAAACTTCCTCACAGGCATGGCTGGAGGTGCTGGCCAGCCATTGCTTTCCAGCCCACAGTTGTTTCATCTTCTACCCTGCTGAGCTCTCCTTCCAGAAGGTCTGAGCCCTTTGTGAGGTGCTACAAGTTTTTAAAATTGATTTCTGTCTTAGTTAGGGTTTCTATTACTGTGACAAAACACCATGACCAAAAGCAAGTTGGAGAGAAAAGGGTTTATTTGGCTTACACTTCAGCATTGCTGTTCATCACTGAAGGAAGTCAGGACAGGACAGGAACTCAAACAGGGCAGGAACCTGGAGGCATGAACTGATGCAGAGGCCATGGAGGGTGCTGTTTACTGGCTTGCTTCCATGGCTTGCTCAGCCTGATTTCTTATAGAGCCCAGGACCACCAGCATAGGCTGGGCCCTCCCCTGTTGATCATTACCTGAGAAAACGCCTTATGGTTGGATCTCATGGAAGCATTCCCTCAGCTGAGGCTCCTTCCTCTCTGATGACTGTAGCTTGTGTCAAGTTGACACACAAAACCAGCCAGTACAGTTTATGTCTTAGTTACTTTTCTGTTGCTGTGATGAACACCATGATGAAGGCAATTTATAAGAATTTAATTGGGCTTACAGTTTCGGAGGTGTAGAGTCCATGATAGTAGATTGAAGGCATGGTAGCAGGAAGAGCTGAGAGCTCACATCTCAAACAGCAACTAGGAGGCAGAGAGCATACTGGGAGTGGTTCACTGGTTTTGAAACCTCAAAGCCTGTCTCCCCCCCACCCCACTCCCACCCCACCCCATTCCCACCCCACTCCCACCCCATCCCCACCCCATGACATACTTTCTCCAAGAAGCCACACCTCCTAATCCTTCCCAAAGAGTTTCAACCAACTGGAGACCAAGTATGCAAATCTATGAGCCCATGGGGGCCATTCTGATTCAAGCCACCGCAATGCACATGAGTGTATATGGAGCTATAGTTAGTACCCCAAATCCCCTATGGATTCCAAACTCCAGCTTCCTCGGCTTCATTGTGTTCAAGAATCTGACATCTGGGCTTGATAACTGGTTTCCATACACAGACCCATGCAGTAACCTCTTTTCATCTCAGCTCAGTCCACAACAACAGTCTCTCAGCCACAGGTTTGTGAAAGTATCGATTTGTGTACACTCATCTCTCACTTGAGACCCAAGACCTTTAGATTAGCAGACATCACAGTTGAAGAGTTGAGGAAGAAATGAAAAAAAAAAATCCCATCAAGTAGGCGTTCTTAAAAGTAAGGGGAATACCGTTCCCATGTCACCCTTCGATGGTCACATCTGTGTATTTTGACCGTGAGAGAAACAGCTTGGTGCAGTGGTCTTTGATTGAAAGCCTGTCCTCTCAAACGCCTGTGTTGACTGTTAGCTATAGCACAGCTGAGCTCTTTGCAGGTCATTTCAAAGATGCACGGAGATGGCTAATTGGGTTAATGGAAAACCGACACCGGTAGACATATGGAGTTCTCTGGGTAATTCCTCTAGTTGCCTCGCTTTATTGTAAAATGAGTTCTCTGTCAGATCTTTGTTTTATGTGATACTATAAACCCCACCATCCCGAGTCTTGGACATTGATTTTGGTGAGGACAAATCATTGTTCCCACCCTAATTTGGATGGTCCAAAGTAATCAACCTCTCACCAGTAGCCAGTTGGAGGACTCTCCTTACAATAATGCCAAGTAATGAGCTCAGAACTGGCTTGTACTCTGGGCAGTTTAGGCGCTAGGGCCACAGGGGGAGCCTCATCAGCTTCGATGTGGAGAAGCCCACGCATGGCTTCTAAACTATTGCCATGGCTACCATGTACCACGCAAGCCAGAACTGCTCATGAGTTGTTTCAAGGCATTGCTTTGTATGCCTTTGTATCCCCTAGTGTTGTGAACATGGGGCCTTCACAAAACATCCCGTCCTGACCTAATAATGATTTAAGGAAAGGCAAGGTCAGTTCCAAGTGGGCTTTGCAGAGCTGGACAATGCAGAAACCAAGGAGGTCTTGACTTGAGGGTTGGGATTTCTCAGCAAAGGATGCTTGAGACTTTTTGGTGTATGGGAGAGACAATTTGCCCAAGGAGAAAGTGATGTTTGAGGTTGCCTGGTCAAGACTGCCTTTGCCAGGATGGGCTGTAGGATCACCTTCAGCCTGGCTGTTGGGATTCCTTCCCTGTACAGTTGTGGTTAACCAATGTCCCGTTAACCAAAACTAATCCAAGCAAATGTCACTAGACACTTTGTGACTGCATTGTATTTATATTTAAGCCCTATTGTTCTCATTTATCTGTTCATGGATGTCCTGTGGCTATCTCTTGTTCACAACTATTACACATAGATTTAACAACTTCAACTCCAAAGTCCAGTATGTTTCCACTTTATTGTTCAAACTAGTTTAATGACAAGAGATGGAAAGGGGCTCAGTGGCTAGTCAATCTCTTCCTCCTTCTCCTCCTCCTCTTCTTCTTCCTTTTTGTGTGTGTGCACACATATGTGCACAAAGTACACTTTCCTGTGCCAAAGTGTGTAAGAGGCCAGAGGTTGCCCTCAAGAGGCCTTCCTTGCTTTTGAAATAGGGTCTCGCATGAGCCCAGAGCTTGCCATTTTGGCGAGGCTTGTTGGGCAGTGAGCCCTTCAGATCCACCCGTCTCCATCCCCAGCACTGGGGTTACAGATGCGTGCTTCCGTGCCCAGCGTTTGTGTGGTGGTGGAGAGCTCAATTCCTCATGCCCCTGCCAAGCTCTTCACCCATGGCACCATTTCCCCAGTCAGCATTTCCTAACTTTATGCTTGCCAAGTTGGAAATACCCAATAATTATTCAAGCGGACTAGTTTTCAGCCCATTTTATCTACCAATGAGTGTTTTCCCCCAAAGGATTAAAAGCATGCTCACATCTAAACATACTATTGACATTCCTGTGAATTGATTCCATGGAAATAATTAGGAAAGTATAATAATGGCTTGAAAGATAATCATGGCTGCATTGTTTATAATAGTAAATAGTTTAAAAGAGCTTACCTCTTTTAGCAACAAGAAATTTGTTAAATATGTTAGAGTTAAATATAGCCATTAATATACTGTATGAGATTGCTTACCCCTCATTGTTAAAGGTTAAAATGGATACTACTTTGTGTAAAATTGGCATCTACTTTTGCAAAAAAGAAAATACATGGATACATAACAGTAGAAAAAAGACTAGATGAAAATATGTGTCTAAAAGAAAGCGGGTTTAGTGATGTTCTCTTTTTTGCTTATCTGTACTTTCGACATTCTATATCATTCACATGTATAGCTTCCACTTTAAATGATTGTCGTTACTAGAACAGTGTAAAATTAATTCTGATGGTATTATTGGAAGGGATCTGATGAGGCACTCAGAACCATATTCGAAAGCATCTGAGCATTTTTCACTTTGTAGCTTTCCATGTAAGAAAGCCGGTTTTGTCTCTCTACTTATCATATTATTAATTTCCATAGTGATGGTCCATGGCTGTAGCTCCTTACATTTATTAATTGCTGGTATTTCTAGCCATAGAACTGCAGACAAGGCTTTTTTTGTTGTTGTTCTCTGGGAGAGATTATTATAAGATGTGGAAGATAATGACCCCCAAGCAAGTATTCAAGAAATTAGGCTTAATTTGCTACAGCACTTTCCGTGACATGATAACCATTACACCTGGTTCAGTGTGGGGGATCAGGTTGTGCTTTAGTGGTGGTACTGGATATACCTTGCATAGTCAACCAGCCACAACTACAGTGAGCCCACCACAAACATTCTGCCAGCCATACATGGTGCATTGATTAGAAGAGAGGCCGGGAGAGAATGGAGGAGAACCAGCTTGGATGGAAGGGCCACAGTGAGCCCACCACAAACACACTCTGTTTACATATTTGCTCTTCTGTTCTGTGCATCCCTTCTCTTCTCTCTGGCTTTATCATTCATTGGTGACCTGGACATTTCCATTCTCCTAGTAGAGTGTTCATGCAAAGACAGTCTTTATTATGAGACTGCACCCCGGCCACGATAATAACAAAATGGGGCCCTCACCCAGGGACATTTACTTAGCTTCTCTTTAAAGCCGTCCAGGGTAAAGTTACACTCTCCCATATACTGACGGTTAGAGGTCTGGGAAGAGGCTACCAATCCCTCTGCTCCTATACCATTGATCTCCCACCCAGCTGGGGTACAGCTCCATGCCACCACACCTAGCTCCTATATGGGTGCTGGAGATCTGAACTTGGGTCCCCACGCTTTCAAAACTAACACTGGTCCCACTGAGCCATCTCCCCAACCCCATTTTTTTCTTAAATGGATTCTGGGGGATCCACTCAGTCTCCTTCCTGAACAGGCTGTGCTCCCAGCCACACCCTCTGCTTCCTCACTTCTTCCTCTGCTGTCCTGCAGAGAATCACACTCTCCAGGCCTTCGCCTTGGGCTCTGTCTACTCTCTGATCTCTCCTCCCTGTCTTCCTTTGCGGATTTCCTCCTCTCCTGTGACTCTAACCACCCTGTTTTCGGATGACTCCTCCAGTACGGCACTTCTGCCCCATGGAGTCAGGGAGCAATGTGGCTTCAGCCACTCAGATAGCTCCCATTAAATGGATGTGGGCAATTCAGCCTCTGTCGATTTACTTGTACTAAAAATACATACGGGCTGGCTTAGGTTTAGCCAGCTTCCCTGTCCAGGGTTCTGTCATCATAGCCTTCCGAATAGCTAAAGAAGTCTGTTTTTTTTTTTTTTTTTAAGAATTATTTTATTCATTTTTTTGAGACTTTCATCGAAGTATTGTATTTACATCATTTTCCCCTGCCCTTCCCTCCTTCCAATTCTCCTGTGCCCCATGACTTCTCAAACGTATGGCCTCTATTAATTTAATTATCAATGCTACATATATGCGCCTATTCACTTTTGCTAACAATCTGCTGAGTTCAAGAAGCCTGTTTTGTAAGGTCCCGGTATGTAAGGAGTCACGCTCACGGGCAATCTGGATGAGATTTTGTGTGTGAACTCACTAATATCCAAAGTTCACATTTTAAATGGCGTTGTTCTATGTGCTAAAGCCAAACCAAAGGGCCCACAGGCGGGGGCTAGCCTGTTCCTGCCTGGTTCTGCGGGCCCTGTCAGAAGACACTTGCCTTTAGGCTCTGCTGTCCAGCCACTCCCTCTTCCTTAGCCCCTCGTCAAATCATTTCCTTCCATTCTGCCCATCTCCGCCGCGTCTCTGGCGAACTTTCTACCAATGCTTTGCAACCATCGGGAGCCTCTCGGTTCAATGGTATCTTTGTCCCCAGAGCCCAGGGCAAGCGCGGGGCAAGCTGCGGACGGGTTGACTTGGAGAAACGCTTCGTCAGAATTCCACTAGGGGGCGACTTGTCTACGGCTTCGGAAGAGGGCGCCGGCTCTTGGTGGATCCACGGCATGAAAAATTCAGCCACGTGTTTAAATTTTAAAGTCATTTGTTGTTTATTTAATGGAAACTGAAGTTCTGCCATGTCGTACAAGCCTGGAAGCGCTTGTCTGATTATCAGCGCTGTCTGATTTTATGGATAACGTCAATCCTCAGGCTTGTGGAGAAGACAAGATGAAACCCAATGTGGCATTTTAGTTTTGGACATTAAGAATTCAGATCACTGCCCGCACTGGAAATGTTTCTCCTTATTTTTAGGTGACTTTCCTTAGATAAGTTAATGTTTAATTAGTTTATCTCAGACATGTTTGTAGATGATCTCAGAGACCTGTTATTTCAAACCGTTATCTTCAGCACGGCCTCTTACTTAACCCCAGTGGCAAAAGTCATGCTGTGTTGGGACCACTCATATAGCTCCGTTTAATACCACGAAGAACCTAATAAGGGGAGCGGAACAGTGAGGAATTGATTTTAATAGCAATTAATAGCCACTTTACCGCAGTACAAATATACTTAGCACAGGCGTAATCCTTAAATATTTTGGTTATTGCTGCAGATGCAATATTCTTGCCTGGTTTCCAAAGAAGCCACGGCACCAAGATTCTGCTTTTTAAGGGAAACTACAGTTCTTTGTGACATCATTCTTGGAAAGGCACAACCCTGAGCTTCTCATAGCCAGCTTTTTAGGAACAGAAACCCCAGCCAGCGATTAAATATGTAAGATAAGAACAAGAGGAGCAAATACTTAAGGGATGCTTGACAGAATGAATGAGGAAGAGTGTTTCCCAGGGTTTGGGGACGATGGGGACAGGTGTCTCCCCTTCTCAGAAGCTTCCCTCGCAGTGGACTGTCTGATGTCTAGCCAATTTCTCCAGAGTGTGTCATGGAAATGATATCATTAAATAAAGGTTGTCTGTGTGAGAGAGCGATTTGATTTGCATAGGGATTTTTATTTAGGGATGTTCTCATCACTTTCAGAAAACCTCTTAGATTTTAGTGCCTGCCTCAGAGTCATCAGTTTGGGGAAGAATTGTTGGAACACTTGTGGACTGCATACATTCCACTAAGACATGGATTTTCTCACCATTTGTGTGCCCTCTGCCTGGACTACTCCAGCTGCTGGGTATGACAGAGCCAACTTTTTCTTCCATTGGACATAAATAGAAAGGGAAGTGCGTGTTTGGGGTCTATCTTTCCTTGAGGAGCGCCTTCCCATACCTCTTGGATTAGAGTGAACTTATGGCAAGTACTTCTTCAGATCTGAACACTTTTCTTTTAACTTTTATTCTTCTCTCATACATTACATCCTGACCTCAGTTTCCCCTCCGTCCAGTCCTCCAAGTCCCTTACCCCACCTCTCCTTCCAATCAACACACTCCTCCTCTATTTCCCTTAAAAAAAAAAAAAGCAAGCCTCCTAGGGATATCCACCGAACATAACAAGGTATAATAAGACTGGGCCCAAATACAGTAAGTTGGGCACAAACCCTCATATCAAAGCTGGACTTGGCAACTCAGTAGGAGGAAAAGGGTCCCGAGTCCTAGCAAAAGAGTCAGAGACACCCCCATTCCCATTGTTGGGAATCCCACAAGAGCACCAAGCTACACAACCATTAGGCATAAGCAGAGGACCTAGCTCAGACCCATACAGGGTTCGTGATTGTCAGTTCAGTCTCTGTGAGCCCCTATGATGAGTCCTGCTTCGTTGGTCCTATGGGGCTGTGCTCTCATGGTGTCCTCGACCCCTCTGGTTCCTACACTCCTTCCTCCCTCTCTTCTGTGGGGCAGATCTGAACACTTCCATCTCTCCTCATTCAATTAGCTTTCCTGGTAACTACTGGACTGACGATGGGTCTTCAGACCCAAGGGAAACCCCCAGAGAGTTCCAGGTGTCTTGAAACCTCCAGGAGTGCCCTGGGCACCTTTGCTCACCTTTGGCCAGTGGAGCATCTGGCATGAGACAGGCATTTAGTAAATATTGCTTAATGATGTAAATGAGTGTAGGAACACCCCAAAGAATGAATAAAAAATGTTTACGTTTCAACACCACTGAGCTGTTATGCAAAAGGAGATAATAAATGTGAGTTTGCCTTTCACAGCGGGCACACTGAGGGATGTGGGCAGAGGTCTCTGACTTTGAACTCTACTTAGAGAAAAGCTCACTCCTCAAAATTCCTGACCATTCTTTTGGAGCAGCACTCCCTGCTCTAGAGGACAATGTTTGTTTCCGCCCTCCTCTTCCTTCTAGACTTCTTTTTGAGGCAGGGTCTCACACAGACTAGGTTGGTCCAAGCTCACTATGTTTCTGAAATTGATTGTGAGCCTCTGATCTTCCTACCTCCACCTCCCGAGTGCTAGGATTGTGGGTGTGCACCACCAGGATCGAAGCAAGGATGTGTGCATGTTAGGCAAGCGCTCTAGCAACTGAATCGTATCATCAGCATGAGCTCAAGGTTCTTTTTTTAAATATAGATCCTCTCTCTCTCCCTCCCCCCTCTCTTTCTGTGTGTATGTGTGTGTGTGTGTGTGTGTGTGTGTGTGTGTGTGTGTGTGTGTAACCCCAGTGGCTGAGGTCAGGATGTCCTCCTTCACCCGGGCACCTCTCCTTCTCTGAGATACGGTCATTCACTGAACCTGGAGCTCAGCACTTCAGCTGGGCAGCCAGCCTTCAGGATCAGCCCACCTTCACTCCAGCACTGAGGTTACAGGGTTGTGTTGCCATGTCTGTCCTTGACAAGGGTGCTGAGAATCCAAACTCAAGTCCTCACGCTGATACAGCACATGCTTTACCCATGAGCTGTTTCCCCGGCTCCAATGACACCTTCCAAGTGTTTCTGTTGTGAAACAAAACCCATAGAAAGCTCCTTAAACCATTCCAATGAAACCCCATCCATGTAACTATCTATCGTACCTACGAGCACCACATAGTTAACAACCTGAACGATCCCAAAGTCCTTCTCCATCCTGACCCCAAAGGAAAGGTCTACGGCTGTAGAGCTACTGTAACTGATTGCTAATTTTAGCAGCTTTATTGGGATACAGTTTAGACACCAGACAATTCATCTGCTTACGGTTCATAGTTGAGGGTTTTCTAATATAGATTTGTGCAACCATCACCATGGGTCACTGTAGAATAATTCTTCTCTTAGTCAGTGTTCTATTGCTGTGAAGAGACACCATGACCACAGCAACTCTTGCAAAGGAAACATTGAATTGGGGGCTGGCTCGCAGTTCAGCGGTTTAGTCCATTATCATCACGGTGGGAAGCATGGGGCACACAGGCAGGCATGGTGCTGGAGATGTAGCTGAGAGTTCTACATCCGGATTGGCCGGCAGCAGGAAGATAGAGTGCTATTGGGCCTGGCTTGAGCATTTGAAACCTCAAAGCCCATCCCCCAGTGACACACTTCCTCCAACAAGGCCACACCTACACCAAAAGGCCACATCTTCTGTTAGTGCCACTCCCTAACGACCAAGCATTCAAAAATATATAAGCCTATCTGGGCCATTCCTGTTCAAACCACTACACTCCTAACGGAAGCCTTGTATATACTAACAATCACTCTCCATTGCCTCTAAACCACACCCAGGCCTAGGGAGCAAATTCCCTACTTTATTCCTATATAGGTTTGTTTATTCTGAGTATTTCTATCAGTGGAATCATGTGACCCTCTGTGGTGCCTTCTTTCACTTCCCATATTTCTTGGTCCGTCTATGTTGTAGCATGAATGGGCACTTTATTTCTTCTTATTGCCAAGTAATATTTCCTTACACAGATATACCACTATCTAGTCATCAGTTGATGAACGCTTGGGTTGTTTTAGCCTTTTGAGTATTATAGGCAATATTACGATGAACAGTTTGTGTACAGGTTTTTGTGTGGATGTGTTTTCCATTCTCTTGGGTGTATACTTAGTTATACAGTTGCTGAGTTATCGTCCCTCTGTGTTTGGCATTTTGAGGAACTGTGAAGCTGTTCCCACACTGATTGATTGTATCATTTGCAAGCCCACCACCCATGTTCAAGGGCTCCAGCTTTTTTTGGTAGTTATGTTGTGTCTTTTCAAACTGGAGACTTTATTAGGCATGAAATGGCATTTGTTGTTGTTGTTTTGAGACAGGGTTTCTTTGTGTAGCTTTGCGCCTTTCCTGGAACTCGCTCTGTAGACCAGGCTGGCCTCGAACTCACAGAGATCCGCCTGCCTCTGCCTCCCAAGTGATGGGATTAAAGGCGTGCGCCACCACCACCCGGCATGAAATGGCATTTGATTGTAGTTTTGACTGATACTTTCCTGACAAATGATGTGAACATTTGAAGTGCTTACTGGCTACTTGTACGTCTTTGGAGAAAGTCTATTTGAATTATCTGTCCGTTCTTAAATTAGGTTATGATTTTTCTATTTTTGAGTTATAAATCTTTTAGATTATTTGGACTACTAATTCCTTATTGATGACATGTGAAAGTTCATTTCTCATCTGTTTTTTTTTCTGTTTTCTTGATGATACCTATTGACACCCAAAAGGAAATGTTAATGAAGTTCCATTTTTGTCTTCCTTTGTTTTGTGTGTGTGTGTGTGTGTGTGTGTGTGTGTGTGTGTGTGTGTGATATCCAAGAAACAAATGCCTTGTCCAAAGTCGTCAAGCTTTACTTCTGTTTTCCTTCTATGAGTTTTTATAATCTCTCATTTTCTGGGTCTGGCCTTTGCACAGTCAAGGGGTTCCCCGAAGGGATGGCTCATTAAGATTTCAAATAGCATTTTTCTTCCTGCTATCAATGCCCTAGTCTGATGAGAAAACAGGAAGCCCTCTGAACCTAGTGACCACACAGTTGTATAGCTTGTTGGTGACAGATTTTTGAAGAACAATTTCCCCCTACGATGTCCAGTGCAATATACTTTAGGTCCATGTCTTCAGCACTGTTAAAATGATGCTCCACAGATGTTTGCAAAACGAGCATGCTTTACCAGTATCTTTCAGAATTATTATAGGGCCAAGAAATCAGGCCTTTTCCCTGGAGCGCCAGTGACCAACTATGACCAGGAGAGGGCAGCAATGCACAAAAGCACTCCTTGCTGGGTCTAGTTTAAGTAGCCAGGCCAAGTCAAAGCCCAAGACACTGTGGAGTAAAAAGTGCTGGGCTTTCAGAGTCAGCAAATGAAAAGTCAGGTAAACCTAGGACAGAGCTTGCTGGAAAAAAAATCATTGTTGTGCTGGGCAGTGGTGGCGCACACCTTTAATCCCAGCATTTGGGAGGCAGAGGCAGGTGGATATTTGTGAGTTCAAGGCCAGCCTGGGCTACAGAGTGAGTTCCAGGAAAGGCATAAAGCTACACAGAGAAACCCTGTCTCGAGAAAAAAAAAATCTTTCATTTTCCACATAATTTTTCCTACACTATTTCCCTCGCTTTCTCAGAGACATCCTGCAATTCCACTTTTTAAAATACACCCTCCTCATCTCATTATGTGGACACATGCATTCTTTTTCCAGTTGATAAGCGCAAACAGGAAATGGCCTGACACATACATTCATTTCAGTGCACAATTCCTGAATATTTACGGTATAGAAGAAAGCTTTTACCACAAGAAACAGATACTGCTGTTAATAAAATGAGGCATTAGAAAGCAGATCAAGGGCTGGGTGTGAGGGTGCACGCCTTTAATCCCAGCACTGGAGAGGCAGATGGTAGTGGATCCCTCTGAGGTCAGGGCCAGCCTGGTCTATACAGGGAGTTCCAGGCCAGTCAAAGCTGCATAATGAGACCCTGCCTTTGAAACAAAAAGAAAGAAAGATGAAAAAAAGAAAGCAGAGTAGGGATCTCTGGTCTAAGAAACACACTGTGGTGATCTGAAAGAAAACGGCCCCCAAAGGGAGAGGCACTATTAAGGAGGCGTGGCCTTGTTGGAAGAAGTGTGTCACTGTGGGGGTGGGCTTTCAGATTTTTTTCCTCAAGCTTCACTGGGTATGACAGTGAGTCGACTTTCTGTTGCCTGAAAGATGTAGGGCACTGGGCTATTTCTCCAGTACCATGTCTGTCTGCATGACGCCATGCTTCCCACCATGATGGTCTGAACCTCTGAACTGTAAGTGAGCAATCCCAATTAAGAGTCGCCTGATCTTGGTGTCTCTTCACAGCAATAGTAAATCCTAACTAAGACACACAAGAATCCAAGCTGCCAGCTCCTTCAGGAACCATTGTTCTCATACACAGCCCTAAGACTTTTTCTTTGGAAACAACCTCAGATTGAACAATGTCATGAGTGTGTAACAAATCCACATTTGAGACAGGAAAGTTTAGCCAGGGGTAGCCATATTTACCTTCAATTCTAGTGCCCGAGAGGCAGAGGCAGGTGAATCTCTGTGAGTTTGAAAATAGCCTGACCTGCATAGGGAGTTTCAGGCTAGCTAGGGCTACGCGATGAGACCCTATCTAGGGAAAAAGGAAGAAAGAAAAAGGAAGTAGGGAAAGTCATCATCACCAGGGCCTTTTTGAGAAATCCTTTCTCTCCTAGAGTAAGCTGTATGATTCCTATGGAAAGGGAGACAGACCTGGCGATGCCTGGCTTTGTCACCATTCAGTATGAAGATGCTACAGAGGCAACACACACACACACACACACACACACACACACACACACACACACCTTTGTGTAGCTATAATAAGGCAGGGGATGACAAGAACAATGTTACCATTTAGGGCTTTGTTGACCTCTGATCTGGCTCCTTCAGTTATGAGTTTGGCACCTAGAGACTGGAATTTCATCCAGATCCTCGATGAGTTCGTGGTTGGACTGGGACATGAGCACAGGACTAGACATGATTAAGATTATTTCCTGATGGGCTAAACACGAGGGATGTGCTGTGCTAGTCATCACTTTCTTGCGTGGAACCGGTTTGCCTCTTGACTTGATGTCTGTTTCCTCTGTGAGTTCTCTTCCTCCCCTCTCTTCCTCTCCTCCTTCTCTGTCACCTGGCTCATTTCTTCCGCTGTCCTTCAGGAGGACTGCTCCTTAGCACTCGCTCTCATCTTCCGCCTCTGTGGTCTCGCCTACAACCACGTTGCCACCTGCCACCTCCCGAATCGTTATCTTTAATTCTTCATCGGCTTTCCGTAGGACCTGCAGACTCACCTGTTAGCTGTGTGTCTCTTTCCAGATGGGCCATAGACCCACCCAGCTGTCCACAACTAAGTTGGTATGTTTCTCACAAACTGTTTCCTCTTCCTGTATGCCCCGTATCATAGTCCTTCCTCATTTAAGCAGTCAACAATCCACCTCGAGTCTTTCTCCCTAACCTTTCCTGAAGCCATCACCTCCTCTCTACATACTCTATCTTAGTGAAGGCCAGGACTCAAATCCGAATGCTACAGGAGGTAAACAAGCGAGAGAAGACAGAATGGTAAGGTTGTGGCCCACTAGAGCTGCAGACTCCATTTAATGCAGGCACAGGGTACTCAGAATAAGCAACCTCTTGCCATGAGGGAGTACTAGCCCCACATTGCCAGGTGTTCCAGATGAAAGAGAAGCCTACATTTTAAGTGTAAAATCTTCTGGTTTTTAAGCATGACATGTAAGTAGACTTAAAAACAGTGACCAGTGTTGAACAGGAGACAAGCAGACCTTGCTTCCAGCCCCATCCCCACCAGGGAGCATGCATCATGCCCAGGATCTATTCACATGCTCCCAGTTGACGATTTCTGCACAGACTCTGCTAATCTCTTGTGGGGAATATTGCAGATGGTTCCCGAGTTCTTCATCATGTCACTCCACGGTCAGAGGGATCACGCGCATGTCTAGTGATACAATGATGTCTGTCATCAGTATGACTTGGAGCATTCACTACATGCCAGCTACCATGATGCGTGCCTCACTGAACCATTCCAATGGCCCCATGTGGTGCCATCATGGTCACTGTGTAGAATGTTGGGAAAACAGGTGACATGCCCCCAAGGTTCCAGCTCTCAGGCTGGTGCTTTGTGACCTTTCCTACTGTCTTCTTTCCCTTTGCCCTGCTATGTCCCAATCCAGTGCTTTAATTTTTCTGTGGCACGTTACCCCTTCCTTGCACAGAGAAACCCAGGAAGCCCTATGCCTAGTTCTTATCACATAACTCTTGGAAGGACTTTCCTCAAGTCTCCCAAGTGCCCCTCTGAGATACGGGGCCCTCTGAAACTGGCGGTGCCATCTGGATGGAGTGACTCAAATAAGGACTTGTGTGGGCCCCAGCCTCTGTTTCTACCCTCTAATGTGTCTTCTGACCCTCTGTTCCATGCGCGGGCTGATCAGATGCTTGGAGAAGTTCCGGGAGTCACACCCATCTGGATTCCTCTCTGTCTGCACAGCAGGTAGGTTCCAGATCTGAAAGAAGGAAACTTTCAAACTAGTCTCCCACTGGCAAACATAGTATGTTTTAAATTTAGAGTCCTACAAGTTTACTGGGTGGCATTTACATATGGCCTCGGAAAGCTTACATCGTTAAATACAGAGGTCCCATAACAACTGAGTATACGTGGGGGCCTTACACGCCTGTGAAAGGCTAGGACAGTGACGTCATAGCTGTGATGGCTGTTTTTGATTGCTGACTTGACAAGATCTTCAATTAACTAAAACCCAAGTGGCTGGGTACACCTGTGAGAGATTTTTTTTCTTAATTATTATTTGAAGTGGGAAGATCTACTTTAAATCCAGATCTCTTGAGATGGGAATAGCCACCTCAAATCTGGGTCACACCTTCTGGGGGCAGCCTATACAAAGGACATGAAAGAAGGAAGCTTTTATTCTTCGCCTGCTTGCCCTCACACTCACTAGCTAGTCCATTCCTTCACTGGCATTGGAGCCGACGTCTTTGGGATTCCAGCATATACTGAAGAGCAGCTGAGACATCCAGCCTCGTGGACAGAATAACTATTGGATTCTTGGACTAGAAAGCCATTGTTGGACTGGCTGGACCGCAGCCTGTATAACATTCTAATAAATCCCATATATATTCATTCCATCATTTCTGTTCCTCTAGAGCAGTAGTTCTCAACTCTCCTAATGTTACTATCATTGAATGCAGTTCCTCACGTTGTGACGACCCCCAACTGTGAAATCATTTTCATTCCTACTTCATGACTCTAATTTTGCTACTGTCATGAACTGTGATGTCAATATTTTTGGAGAGAGAGCTTTGCCAATTTGAGACAGCACCTGGCAGCAGCCCGAATGGCAGCGAGAAAGCAGTGCAGAGCCAGCCCCAAGCCGCGGTGAGGCGGGGTACCCTAGGTAAGTGTGGACGTGGAGCTGGTGGCCCAACCTTTTGCATGGAACTCCAGCTCTACACTTCTGGTTTGCCACTGTGCCATTCGCCTGTGTGGTTGGGACTGCTGCCTCCTCCTGACTCGCTCCCAAGCCCTGCAGTCTGCCCTAGAGCCAGCCAATCAGAAAAGGGCAGATCCTGTAATCCGTGCCCCCTTTCTCTTCTCTCTCTCTCTCTCTCTCTCTCTCTCTCTCACACACACACACACACACACACACACACACACACACACACATCTCTGGGCATGCCAACACATCCAAAGATGCCACAGCCAATCAAGTTTAAACTGATGTACTGTTGCTTGCTTAGCCAATCATGTTGGCTGAAGATGACATAACCGTCCCTGGAATTCCCTTAGCTGGGCTTAAAAAGAGCCTGAGAGCTTCTCTTGGGAGTTGTTGCCATTTTGTTGTGTGACTGACCCCTCGCCCCCATGCAGGAATTTTCTCTCCAGAAATAAACGCTCTTGCTTTTGCTTACATGAGTGGTGGTCTTTTGTGGGGTGATTCACTGGCCCTAACACCAAGGGGTCACAACCCACAGGTTAAGAACCGCTCTAGAAAATTGTGACTAATACAATAGTGAAAAGTCAGTTGAAAGGGAAATTTCAGGGGAAGAAGAGTGACTTAAGGTTGAGTTAGATGTATTAACTCCTGCACATTCCGTGGCTACAGAACATCCCTATAACACAGCAGCCCAGCTGACAAGGTTACCACTTCCTGAGGAGTCGGCAGTGTCTCTGAAGAGCAGTGGAGGCACAGAAGGATTATTCTTGCTTGAAATAGGAAGTCCTCGTCAAGTATCACAGGAAAGGGGTCAGTCCACAATAATATGTCTTAAACAGAGCCAAAATGGAAAAGGGGAGAAAAAACCTAATCATTTCTTCTACATGCATTGATCTGCAAACTCTGAGTGGAGACTACTTATAACTTGATCCAATAATTGTAAGAAAGTAAGCAGCTGCCTCACAATGGGAACTATCACTTATTGATAACATGATATTGTGGCGTCTTCATAATTGATTTAAATCCACCCAAAGGTCCCAGGGAAACACGTATGTTTGATGAATCTCAAACGAGCAACAGTGAAGGGATGTATTAGGAATAATTTATGTTGTACTGCAGTACAGACCTCCTTGCAACCCCAAGTGTGTCTGGGGAGCATGTACGAGCAGGTAAATACAGAGCAGAGAGCCGGTGCTCAGCAGCCAGCCTCCTGGATTTGATTCCTGGCTCTGCCAATTCCAACTCTACACTCATTACTTACTTACTCATTAGCAGATTCCTCATAAATACAATGGACACTTTTTAATGAGTGTGTCTGTGATGCATGCATGCATGTGCAGGCATGGGTATGGGGGATTGCACTTGTCAGCGCGGCCTCACATGGAGACCATAGGCTCCATCTTTGCTAATTCTTTCCATAGTCTGCTGCTTTTTATGAGTTATATGAGATGAGAGAAATAATTCTCACCCAACTCCTACAAAATCCAACATGGCCATCTAAAGATTGATGCCCAGCACTATCTCTATACGGAAGCTGGGCCAACAGTTTACGTTTTACTGCTGTTTCAATAACAGAATATTCGGTAATAAAGGAGATTCTAGACAGGATGTTCAAGGAGGAAGTGATTTGCAATCACTACATTGTCTTATATGTTATAAACTTCCAATGAAACAGAAATGTAATGATATGGACCACGCCCATCAAATACTTTAGCATGAAGAAACACGTGATTAAAGTAAGCTGAATGGGATTGCAACTGAGGTGAATGAGGCCATTGCTTCAGCTGTAACATTTAGAGACAAAGACTTAATGTGGCATGAACCCTAATTGGTCTTAATAAAAACTCGGAGCCAGATATCGGGGTCAATGCTGAAAGATCAGAGAGAGACAAAGGAACAAAGGAGCCACCTCTCACCTCACCAACTCCTCAGCCGAAAGGAGGCTGAACTTCTGTCTCCTCCACCTTATGTTCCTCTCTCCGCCCAGCCATATCACTTCCTGCCTCCACCTCCCAAGTGCTGGGATCAAAGGTGTGTGCCACCATTGCCTGGCTCTGTTTCTCTTTCAGACTGGATCAATCTTGTGTAGTCCAGGCTGACCTTGAACTCACAGAAATCTGCTTCTGCCTCCCGAGTGCTGGGATTAAAGGTGTGTACCACCACTGCCTGGCCTCTGTGGCTAACTAGTGGCTGAGCTCTGCACTCTTATATTC